>DF240297.1:88234-110348 GCA_000507305.1 Breviolum minutum Mf 1.05b.01
CACAGTTAAGCAACTACTTAAGCTCCCTCACCGGAACTGCTGCACAGGGAGCTTGTCCGCACAGCAAAAACTTAAGCTGATGTGTTGCAGGCAAAAAAAATCACAGTTAAACAACTTAACTTAACTTAAGGTCCCTCAGCCGAACTGCTGCACAGGGACTTTGTTCTGCACAGTAAAAATTTAAGCTGGAGTGATGCAGGTAAATTTTTCATCGCAGTAAGACCACGAAAAAAATAAGCTGCTAGCACCCAATTGCCAATTGTGCAAAAAAAACACAGTGTTCAGCTGCTCTTGCGCCGTGATTGTGATAGTTGCTGCTTGCATTCTATGTAGTTGTCATTCTTGAAAAAACACATGGGCAGTCAGTCATGTCATGATTGCTATTGAAATTGAAATGTCTCTTTTATGCAGTTACAAAGCACAAACTTATGCAGTGTTGCTGCATCCGCAAACACCAAATCTGGACACCAAACATGTGACCCAATCTAAATCCAAAGATTCATGACATCAACCACGAATGGGCGGAAGGCAGAAAAGGTTTTGAGGAATTGATTGCCAGAGTCATTGGCAATAAGGCCATTGCAATGGCCCATGGTCCATGGCCCAAAAATTCATTGCTACGGAGCGACATTTTGTCTTTTCTCAAATAAAATAAAAGCTTGCTTTTCCAATGTGCACCTTCTGATCATAATCAAACGTTTTTGAAAAGGATTTGTCACACTATCGAACCTGGGCCCAACAATGTTCGTTTGACAACTGACGTCATGATGCCCAACGAGTCAAAGAAAAAACCAAGGTCCAAAAACGAAATGAGTGCATGGCGCTAAAGCGATCGTTGTGAAAGCAGTGGTGGAACTTTGCTCAGCAATGAGTGAGATCTTGAATGATTGTGGTGATGGGGTGGCGCAAAAGTGACAGCAAAGAACGAGCAATACCAATAGCAATACTTGCAACCGCAATGGAACCATATCGAATCAAATCAATCAAATCAATGTCAATCAAGTCTCAGATCTCAGATCTCAGATCTCAAAGTTTTGTAACGGCTTGTTGAATTGCAACTGCACTGCAAGTGTAGTTTGCATTGAACGCAGCTGGTCTGCACGGTGTAAAATATTTGTATATATATATATATCATATCAATATCATTATATCAAATTATATAGGTCTAGTTATTACATCGATCATAAAAATACCACCGGACCACATCCTACAAGATGTGGGATAATGATGATATGATATCCTGGATCTGCCGTGCCCTTTCCCCCAAATGGAGGCAACAAAAAGTAAAACTTCAAGCAAACACTCTTTTAAAGTGAGCACTGCAAGTGCCCTCGACCCTGCTGGAAAAACGTTTGATGTGGATGTGGATGTCTTGATGTTTACCAAAAAAACATCTAATTAGATCTAATTAATCAGAACAAAGAAAAAGAATCCAACACTGACTCATGACCTTCTGATTCTGAAATTCTGATCCTTAAAATCTGATAACTGATAACTGTGAACTCCAGTGTTAGTTCCATTATCCCGGCATCTTTTCTGGCCCTCCAACTGCAATTCCATTTTGCTTGTTTCCGAAAGTGAAAACGGGATCAGAGATCAACATTGTCTTGAAGCCTTGCCCCACACATCCTTCTGCCCCCTGCCATCAATTATTGAATACTCAATCCAAAGTGGGGTTCTATGATATGATATGGGTACACACGGTACACGGTACATTCCATTCTATCGCAGTTCTCACCCATCAGATTGAATCCGACCCTACCCTACCGCTACCATCTTAATCTCATCTCTCACGCCAAAAGAGGATGTATGATGTTTGGTAGTACATGGGTGGATAAGATAGTACTTGGTGCATGGGTTGGCTAATGGCTAACATCCCGTATTCACTATTCATATTTTCATTTTGGAAACACAAAACCGCAAGTCTTTTTTTCCAGTGTCAGCATAGAATCATCATGAAACAAAGCCATAGCCATAGCATAGCCCTCGTCTCAGTCACTCTCCTTAGGAATCATATTTGGGGTCACAACTAACACTGTCTACTGTCTCTGGATATTGACACAATGAACCAGAACAGGGCATCTTTAGAAACCTGATACTCCGATGGGTGTGGTGGGTGGTAAAAAAATAATAATAATAAAAGTAAAGTTTGGTTCAAGAGATAGAATCAGGCTTGATAAGTCGAAGTTGAAGTTTGAATTTGTAAGTCGTGGGCCTGAGTTCTGTGAGGGTGTGTGTAATCGGCGCGTGCAAAAACAAATTACTGCTACTAGTGGGCATCAATAATATGCCGCCACAAAACGAATCATCCAGAGAAATTGTTCTGCCTGACACTGATACTCAGTCATGTGTTTTGGCAATTCGCATTGCAACCAGTATTGTCAATCAAGCCACCTCCCAAAAACAGAAACTACGAATCTCATCAAATCAGTCAATCGACAATGTACCGATCCAAAAATGAATAAGTGAAACGGGACGGAACTTTTCAAACAAGTGGTGGTGGATTGGAAGTGGCTTTTGGAGACAAAACAATCACGAATTAAATGGTGACTTCACAATGCAGCGGATAGCATGCAGTAGCCCCAACGCATGGTTGAGCTTTGCCTCTGTGTTTTCCTCTGCCTGGCCCCCCTTGACCTTTGTGCCATCATCATCAATCAGCAACCAAGTGTCAGAGGCGGCGGCGGATCCATCAGCAGCAAGTTCGCACTGCGTAGCCCAATGCTCCCTCAGCTTCTCCTTCAACTCGGCACAAGTGAAGGATGTGTCGACAGGGATGCGATGAAGGTTGCATCGCTCAATCAGAATCGGCTTTGTGCAATCTCCATGCTGGTTGAGGGGGTTGTGAGGATGTGCAACCGTGGGACGTCCCTTGGTTCTCATGTTCTTCAATGTAGCAACCAGTTCTGGCACAGTCAAATTGGCCCATGTCTCCTCAGACCCAAACTCGCTGCCCTCACCATTCTCTGCGATCAAGGCTTCCAAGACTGCACGCCTGGTTCTAGGAAGTGCAGCGATCTTCACATGTTGATATGGTGGTGGGCCAGCAGCTGGCCAACAAGCCTCACACTTGTCAAACACTCCTCGCACATTGACGCCAGAGCTAGCCCCAGCCATTCCAAGCTGAAGGTCCAAGGGGCCGTTTTGGAATCTGAGCCCTGAAGTCACTGCGCTTAATGGAGTGCATTTGCCTTTGCATCAATATAAAGTCAGTCCAGTCAAAGTGCGCAGTATGCAGTATGCATGCCATGTTAAGTCACTTGATGACTTGATTGAAATGTCAAATGTGACAGGTGGCACAAAATGTGGAACCTGCGCTTGAATCATGTACCAGCGATAATGTGGAAAATATATCTTACCGAATCTTACCATATTCAGATAGTCGGTAGTGATTCATGACCAGTTATCTCTGATGATCTGATCAACTCATCTAATTTCAATTGACTCATTCTTCAAAAGAATAGACTAGACTAGAGACTACAACTCGAAGCAACACGTATGACATGAACCGTGACATTTGATGCCTGCCAACACGTTCGGGCAAATCAAAAATCCAAATCAAACAACCTTGCTTGCTCTCATCTAAACACAACAATACAACAACAACCATCAATGATGTGGCACGGAGACAAGGAAGGAGCAAAGGACATATGGCTTAGGCTTAGGGCTGGAATATTTTGAATGAAACCCAAAGGCCCAAATCCAGATGATGATTCAAATTAGAAGGAATATTTCAATGTGAAAAGTTGAAGAGGGAAAAGCTGCAAACGGGCGGCGGCTGACTTTGCACTTGTGACCACTGAGGCGCTATCGGTAAAGATAAAGGCTACCAGCGAGTGGCTGGAGGAGAAAAAAAACTGATGCCAGCGATTCAATCATGGCTGAGCCATTCATGGCTGTTCATCTTCACTCGTTACCAAATATGCAACCTCAATTTCAATTGGGTCTTCTTCATCATTATCCTCACTGACATCGTTGCCATCAGTGAGGGCATCAGGAAACTCCCTGAAAATTTCCACTGATGGAGGTGATGCAGTGGCGCTTTGGTGGTCAACATCTTCACCATTCTGGTGATCATGACCGCCACCGCCGCCACCACCGCCACCACCGCCACCATGGTATCCACGTGCTTCATTGAAGTCCCTAACAACGAGATCCTCGTAGTACTGCTCAGCCGCAGCTTCATCAATTCTGTCACCTGCTTCAAACATTTCCTCCGCCAAACGTTGAGCTACTTCAGCGGCAGGTCGCTTGGTGTTTTTGCCAGGCTGCGGCTTCTTCAAAGATCGAGGAGCAGCAGCAGGCTTTGAGGTGACTTTATTTCGAGCAGCAGCAGGCTTTCGGCCAGCAGCAGCAGAAAGCTTTGAAGGCGGCGCTGGCTTTGAAGCAGGCTTGCGAGCACAACCCTTCCTTGTAGCTGGCCGCTTGCGCACCATGCTGAAACCAAGCTAAGCTAGATCAACGGATGGGCAATTCCGATCTACGTTGTTTTGACCTCAAATCTCAAATCTTCAATCAAGAAATCTGAAGTCCATTCATCCGTTGATCGTTCATGCCTGACTCACGACTCATACGACTCACGCATCCCTTAGCATGTTCCTCTCCTCAAAGTATTTTCATGGTGGCCAACACCAACACCAACAACACTAGAAATGCACTGCTTCCATCATCCCAAGGTGGTGACGACAAGGTTTGTGATACTTGCATCATGCAGCATCATGCATCACAAAAAAAACTGCCAAACATGTAAGAATGCTCAACAGGTTTATGAAAAGGGAGACACCGTATTGATGGTGACACTCTCAGTGACATCTTACGCCTTCCAAAAGATGATTCTTTTGCCAATTTTTCACCCCAGGCCACTTATGGGCCCATTCGGAGACCAGTGCTGGCACCCGTGTCAAAGCAAGAAATTCGAAGCCACGAATAAAATTTGTTTTGCCTGCCATCCTAGCATTTTCAGATCAAATCAGATCATTAGTGGGCCATACTGGGCCAAAAGTCAGGCCAAAAGAATTAAACAGTATTTGGAAACGAGAAGGTGTTTTGGTTTGGAGTTTACCGTAACCGCCAGAACTCAAAAGAGTTTGAAGTGCCACTTAAGAAAAGCATGGCAGGCAATCAGAAGTTCCTATGAGCCCGCGCTGGCTCGTTCTATTGCCGCACAACAAATGATTGAAACGCCACAACTAAACGCTGGGACCCTCAAGGGCGAGAACTGCTGCTTGAAGATCCATAGCCGCTGCTCGCAACATAGGATGCATACACTGCACCCAAGGCACCTGCCCAATGCGCCAAGAATGCCAACAAACTCATTTGATCTGAAACAACTAGCAGTGGCAGTACTTTTCATAATACGAATTGTGTTGAAAAAATCATGATGCCAAGTACAATTATAAATTCTAATTTACAAAATGAAACTAGAAGAAAACACTAGAATGATATTGATGTGATGGTTGATAGATATGAAAGGTGGCAAAGCAAAATAATTTTACTCGAAACAGAAAAATGAATAAATAAATTTCATAATGGTTCATGATCTATGGTCTATGGCGTGGTTTATAAGGGGTTTTGAGTCTAGAATCTATGATGCTAGACTACATGGTATTCTGAAAATCATTTACGGAGTCACGGAGTACAGAATGTACTTAAACAATATCAAATCAAAAACAATATTGATTGAAGAAATAAAACTGAATTGAAATGATGATGAAATGATGTGAATCACTTGACCGACCGGCATTGATTCTCAGATAGAACTGAATTACCAACGCATCAATATTGGCACTGGTATGGTGAGGTAAACACATGCCAATGCCAAGGCCATGGAATGTCTGCACATGTAAACAAATGATAAATGAATGGTGAAACAAGTGCCCTCATAGACTCATAGGTGCAAGCATGGGATGTGAGTGTGAGTACATGGAAATGTAATCAATCAATGAATCAATGGCCTTTGTGTGAACCATACATCTTGAGGCTTGCAGTGCTTCCACCCACCATTCGCCACGATGACCCCAGTTTTTGATGCAAGGCCCATGACGCACGTGAGCGGTTGAAGTAGATGGCCCAGCCCTCTTGCAATGGCCACCTGCATCACGGCAGGCTAGCTCAAACAAAGAAGAAAGACTCAGTAAGACCCTCTAGACTACTGGACTGCTCAGCATTCGGTAAGGGCGGCAATTGGTAATGATTACGGGGCTTACGGGTTGCAGATTTGTGAAGTAGCTCAAAAATTGGAAAACTCGGATTTGATTTGTCAAGGCATTTCATGTATCATCAAGATCTGTGGGATATCTGCTCACAAAATAGCCTGGCTATGACTGACCTACCGCCGACGGAATATATAATTTATAATAAATAAAAGTGAAATTATCACATTATGAATTATCATCAAACTTTTACGGTATTATATGATAATGATATGATTCAAAATAATGATTCATGATAAAAAAAGATTTTTAATAGATAGAGATATAAATGATGATATAATTTATGATATAATTTAAATATGATATGATATGATATGAAATGTGAAATATGATACCTGCATGAATGATTTTTGATTGCTGAGATATTGAATGACTAATTACTAAGTTTAAAACTACTAATTGAAAGTTATAAGTTATAATTATAATGACTATCACTAGACTATGACCAGACTTTGACTAGACTTTCACTGGCTATGCTATGGCTATGGCTATAACTTATCACTTATCACTATAACTAAGTATAGTATAACTAAGAGACTCTACAGTATACAGACGGTGACCTAAGACTATTCACCCTGACTACAACTAACTGCAAACTGCACTGCACCCAAAAGTCTTTGGACTGGACCATCCCGACCATACAGAAGTGACCGCGACCAAACAAACCATTGTTCTGGTTTGTAGTGGGGTCAAGTTGAAAAGAAAACCCCTATTAGAAAAATAGAAGTTGAAGCTCTATGTCAAACCTAACAGCCTTGACTATAGACTGGTTGTCTAGATTCGACTGGCTTCACATTGAAGAAAGCAGTCATCATATTCGTCAGAGTCATAGTTCATTGACAGAATTCCCTCTTTCCACACGGAGTTCCCTGTACCCTGGCCTGTCTCCAAGGCAATCTTTCAGAATGTTCTCGTCGGTTGCTTTTTGATGACTTCGAGTTGACTGGATGGACCTACCTGACTCAGATGCCTCATCTGGTTCCCTCATTCGTGCAAGGAAGGGGTGGTCCCTAGGAATTGGCTGATCGTCCAGGTCATCTTCTGATAAAACTGCCATGTGATCTGATTCCCTTTCCTGCTCCTCCATCTCACCACAAAAACTGTCTTCACCATCACTTGCATCGCCCTGGCCCTCACTAACATCATTAGCAGGAAAACCAGTTGTAGTTGTAGGAAATGTGAGCCCCCCAGGTTTGAGAAGTGGGGATTCGAAAATTGCAAAGGGATCCTCTGTGATATCTGCTCCAGCTGCGGGGGGTGGCATGGTCTCCTTTGAATTTGGGATGCCACATTGCCTCCCAATGCTAACCAAACACATTCTATCACATGACTCGTAAGCTACATCATCCATCATGAAGAATTTCCAAGTATCCATTGGAGCAATAGCAAGAAGGAACAGGCAAAACTCGAACTGGTTCCAAATGCCACAGGCTCCCAAGTCCCTGCAACCCAGCTTCTGCAAAACTGCTCTGTGTGGAAGCTTTGCATCTGCAACTCGGTAAACATACGCCAAGCCACCAATTGCAGGTGGGTTTCGCCCAAATGATGCAGGCTCAGTCTCTGGAATGGTCAAAGGTGAGAAGAACAGGCGGATAGGCCTTTTGCAGCCTGACAGGATGCAATTCTGAAGAAACGCTCAGTAACGAGCAAGAGGCATGGAAAACCAAATGATTTGAACGGTTGGTCAGTCTAGCACCCAACTATCAATCATTCATTCATTCATGAAAAAACAATTAAATCATTTATCATCTATCATACATCATATTCATTATCTATCATCATCATTTTCATTTAAACATCTATTTCATCTATCATCTCATAAATACCTGAATTTTAAATCATATTCATATCAATATTTTTTGATCATGAAAATCAGGGTGGAATCAAGTCCTATTTCATTCCTTATGATTTGTTCCCCTTAGGAAATCAGGTTGGTGGATGATAGGCCATTCACTTCAAGATGGGTCTTGCAAGATTAGCTGAACTATTCATGAAGAGAACGCTCTTTGCAGCTGTCTGCCTATTTGAATGGAATTTTCGGAATACGGTAAGGTCCAGGTATACCGATACTGTCCGATACTGTAACGTTAGTCGTAATACGGAGTAATAGTAACGGACCAATGATTCCAGTATCTACTGCATTGCAATTCATGATTCATCCTTTCCCTATCATGATAACCTGCTGGAGTACTTTCAAAGGCTTTGATAACTAGAAAATATCATCTTCTAAGATTTCTACTTCTACTTCTACTAAAGCAAACAGTAAAAATCAATCAAATCAAAGCAAAGAATGATTGGAATTGGAATTTGTCATCAGCTGGCTAGCAATCAGGACAAAGGCCGTTGGGCACATGCAATACAAACAGGGCAAGGGCGGGTTCCAATAGGGCAGCGTGACACTATCGATTCATGTTGGTCAGTGGTCAGTCTATGGTCTACGGCAAGTCTACGGTCTATGGTCGGTGATACTTACTCTTTTGACAATCTTATGACTTATGACTCATATGACAACTTAATCTACTCTAATTAATTCCGTCTAATCATTAGTAATCTAATCTACTAATTACGAAGTGTGTTCTGTATACTGTGTACTACACTGTGTACTGTGCATAGTCCACGGTTGAAGATGAGGTAAAGAGGCGGTAAAGGGGGGTGATAAAGGTGTTCATTGGCCCCACACATGGATTCTCAAAACCTTTGTCTTAGTCCGGCCTATTGTTCCTTTCACGTACACCAGTTTCTTGCTGCGTCCAGAGGTTGTCTCACACCGGAGCAAACAGTTCTCTTTGGGAAAAACTTTGCACAAAGCGGTCACGTCAGGAACTTGCCTTCCATTCTGCACTCGGCATAGCCCAGGATGTTTGGACATGCAGTGATGTTGAGGAGCTCGAAGCTGCATAATGGTAGCGGAAGTTTCCCCCAATGTTTCCTTGTCGACCTTTGCAAGCATGATTGCCTTGCAAGCCAGGGAAGCCGCTGTCATGGAGTGGTAGCGGGTTTTCTTCTCCCGTACATCCTTGATATATTGTTCACACGCCTTTTGCCACTCGAACTTGACACCACTGCCATCATGAATTTCTTGAAGCGCCTGCAAGCCACTGCCTCTGGTGCGAAAAGGCAAAAGGAATTGATCAAGTTCAGATTCTTTCAGGGGCCAAGAACTGTCCCCCACTTGCCAAAGGGTTTTGATCTGTCGCTGTTCCTGGTTGGATCTTGCAATGCTCACTCTGTTTCTACGAACATCACCTCGCATCATCTCTCCCCAAATCTTTCTGTTTTCTGGAGTCATGTCTTTCCACTGCTGATGGAATTCGTTGAAGGTCCCAATCAAGCCCATAGCCTTCTGCTTTGAGATGAAAAAAAACAATGCGTTTCCAAATTGTCCAGGTCGTTTGTGGATAGTTTTTCTGACTCGTGTGTGCTTCAAAGCATTCTGCACAAATACAGGTGCCTTTCTCAGATCCCTCCCCCCTTTCACAATAAAGGATGTGGCCAAATCACTGAGCAAAGCCTGAGAAGCCTGCTGCGCAAAGACACGGACTTTTGCGTGATGGCCCCCAGCAATTTTCCGCTGGATACTGTCGCGACGCTCTTCCTTGAGGCTGGCACAACGAAATCCATTGTCAAAGAAGCCCTTCACGAAGTCAAAGTATCGTTTTCCTTGCTCGGAAATGTCAGCGCCAGCCACAAGCCTTTTGACTGGGCCAGCCCAAAATGGGTCAAGGCAACACTCTGGAGTAGACAGGAGGTGATGTACCGCTGCCTGTAAGGTTTCTGGGGGCACACTATCCACATCATCGAACTTTGCCAAGTTGGCTGCACAGTATGGCGGTTGTTCCCACCTGCATTGCAGTCGCCACTTGATCGCTGCAATGTTGCGCAAAATGTCTTCCATCACCTCCTGATGGAGCTCATACTTGGATACCCCTTCTGGCCAAAAAGCCATTGCAACACTAAAGATCGACTGCTCGGCCTGCTTGACACCTTGCCAGAGTCTCACAACAGCTTCAGCTGCTTTTTTGCAGATATCCACAAATCTGTAGTTTGGAGGCTCGGACTCTTCCCACATGGCTTGGGACCCTTTGTAATGCATTCTGACTCTGCGACGTTTTTCTGGCTTTGAGCTTTTAGATACACTTTTGTCAAGATCAGGTTTGTCCTTCTCATGCATTGAGAAAACTAGTCGGGTGATTGGTGCAATCACTGCTGCCAAGGTGGTGGTTATGAGAAGGAAAAACCTGGTTTTCTTGTCTTTCAAGAACTTGTCCGCCCTTGATTTTCGGGTGTTGTTGAGCCTCCTAAAGAATTCCATGTCTTCGAAGCCGGCCTGATCAGCATCTTCATTGAGTGCAGGCTGATTTTGATCCTGCCAGGCGCAATGAAAATCAACAGAAAATGAAGCTCC
Source organism: Breviolum minutum Mf 1.05b.01 (assembly GCA_000507305.1). Taxonomy (NCBI): domain Eukaryota; class Dinophyceae; order Suessiales; family Symbiodiniaceae; genus Breviolum; species Breviolum minutum. The sequence goes on from DF240297.1 coordinate 98,852, forward strand.
AAAGTCAGAAACTAAAAGATCACAAAAGTCCAATTGGCCTCCCAAGAGTGGGGACTGGGAGACCACGAAAAATTGAGAAAATTCATTATTCTTAGGTGCAACATAAATTAATTGCCACTACCGTAGTGCCACTACCGTACTCTCTCTTCTGCTTGAACTGAGGCAACTGTTTACCTTTTGATCAATGCATTCCCAATCACATTTGGAAGAACATGTAAAAAGTAATGTACTGTACTGTACAGTAGATAAAAAGTGACTAAAGCCTAAAAGCGCTTTGCTCAATTTGCCGAAACATACTGCATCACCAGAAAAACTAGGACCAAATCATTGTCATTATTCAATATTCACTGATCATTAAATTTAAAGTATCATTCTCAGTAATCAGTGATCACTGATCACTTGATATTCTATTCCAATAACTCATGAACAATCATGAGCAATCAAGAATGATATAATGATAATTTGCAGCATGAAAAACTTGTCTCAATGGTCAATTCAATTGCGCTGATATATGATATACGATATTGATATGATATATTATATATTTTTATATTATATATTATAGACTCATATGTATCATATGATATGATTCTATATAAATATAGAAAATGATAATATAATTTTATAATATTATAAATAATAATTAAGTATGAATGATATTGATATGATATGGCTTAGTCTGAGCCATGGTGTCCTGTTCGAGTGCTCTTGATCGACCAAATGCTTCGGCCGCAACGTTGTGCAACGTTACGAATGAGCACCACTGAAGGAGTGCAGGCAGAATCATCTGCCATCGACTCGGTTGGTACACCTCGTTGATTCCGAGATAGAAGCTGTTGTGGAGCATTGCCGTTGCCTGTATGGGAGGAAGTGGATCACAATTGCAAGTTGTAATCTGGTGGCATGGCATGTTTTATGTTTGTCTTACTGTCAGCCAGTGAAAAGTTTTGACAATGATTCAAGCAGCAGGGGGGATCTGTGCACATGGCACGGAAAAGAAAACGACTTTCAGCACTTTCTTGGAAGTCAGAACAACTCAAGTGAAACACGCTGATTTGACCAGTGACATGGTTCCGGTTGCTTCCACTGAGTCCACTTTAAAATGAAATCTGAAATCTGGTACGGGAAAGGACTGAACTGGTGGAACACATGTGGATGGATGGATGATAATGTTGCAGTTGCCGCATGATAGAAGGCTAGGATATGATATGACTGGACTGCACTGATACTGATACTGATTTGATTGATATGATATGATATGATTTGATATGATAGACTTCAGATAAGATAAGATAACTGACTGATAAAATAAATAGAGATTCTTCACCGGTCTAATAAAACTGACTGGTAAGCAGAACATGTGAAGGACGGCCAGGACGGCTATAAAAGCAGACTTGTCCTGCTGCATGATACTGCACTAGACCGGACTGATTAATTTGACCCAAAGGGCACCTTGTTGATAGCATCTTGTTTGCTGGCACAGCAACCTTGACAATAATGGAACCATTGATTCTCCTTGGCCAAGTCCCCGTTGAAGAAGGAAAACAAGGTGGTCAAAGCTTCGTGTTTCACAGTGCTCGGCTCTTCAAAGTCCCAATGCCCTGTCAACAGCTGAAGAAGTCTGTGCCTAAACTCGGGAGAAGACCTCTCGGTGCCTGGAGGAATTGGCCCTCTCCTGAAGACAAACCTTTCTGACAAAAGAGTGATCAAGGCCTCTCGTGTTTTAGATCGGGTGGGGCCAAACTGGTTCAAACGACTTAGTGAGTAAATTGCAGCACTCACCTTTTGCTTTTCTAGGTTTGCAGCTACCATACGTGATAACTGATGTAAAAGGCATGGTGCAAAGGCAGCTGTCACAATGGTGTTATTTCTACGCCCCTGCTCTTGGAGGAATGAAAGTAGCTTCCAGGAAAGTTTTATGTTTGCCGATGCAGAGTCAGCTATCACGAAGAAGTTGATGTGGGAAAACTTTTCGGCAGCAATACCCAACCAGGTCTGAAAACTCATGTTCCCAAAAAGGAATCGCTCAAAGGATAACATCAATGAAGCCGTGATTTGATCGGCATTCGTACTATCCAGCTGGATTGGAGGTGTCAAAATGTCCTCGCATCCTCTTTCCTCCGGACCACACCAAGTCACACTGCCTGTCATCACAAAATTGTGCATAAAATGATGTTGCCCAGAATATCGATCAGCCCGTTCCCGGTACTTGGTCTGCAGTGGCCTTAGGGCGAAGCAGGCAAAGACCCCGGTCCCAAAAAAACAAGGCAAGGGGCCGGGGCTGTCAGGAGCACAAATTTGAGGGACACTGTACGGTACACTGGGAACATGGACCATACCGGACCGTACCATAGTTTCAGTATCAGTAATCAGTAATAGTATTAGTATCTGGGCTTCAGCATATCAGTCAAACATCATACATCAAATTAAAAACATGTCCGTGACTGTCCCGAAATAGTCCAGTCCAATCATTGATAGATAAATTATAAATTGATAAATTGATAAACTATAAATTGATGACTGCTGATTTGCATGTTCCTCATTGTCGCTATGGCATTCCTTATTCCAAGCCCTAAGCATCTTCTCAAACTTCAAGGAAGCTTGAAGGTTAGCAGTAGCATTACTCACATGGTGGAGTACAGGTCGCTAAAATGTGTCAAAAAAAAACGCTGGGTCCAACAACGAAGTTTCCAAACCATGGCACTCTGTTTGACCTTTGATCTGGTTCGGGTTTTCGTCATTGTTTGGTTCCGGTTCAGTATCAGCGAAAACACCTTGCTGCAAAAGTTGTTTCTCATGATGTTTCTGCCTTGTTTCGTCAAACCCAAAAGATACGGTCAGGGAGTTTGATTCCCGATCTCCACGGCTCTTGTTCATCTCATTCTCGAATGCCCTGGCGCGCAGCTTTGTGTGGTGATGATGTTTCCTGATTCTTTGTGCCACATTCTCTGTACTGCCTACGGTAAACTAATTCCTCAGTTCAAAAAATAATCATGATTCATAATTCCCAACCATGATATCGAAAGATTTCATCATCATCAACCATCATGACCACGACCACGATCATCAAATTGTCAAATCAACTCATCAACAGGGCCCCAGGAAAGAATGAAGCTGAAGTCAGTGAAGAAGTGTCAGGAGTCATGGAAAATACGCGGACAAGTGACAAGGGCATCAAAATCCAGATATATTGAAATATTAATATGACTGTATGGATTCCAGATCTTGAAATGTTCATTCTGTTTGGCAATCTTGTAACTTGTACACTTGTACCTGTACAATCATGATTTGGCCATTGGCACGGACAAAATGCCAAGACCAACTGGTCCCCACTTACCACGGTATCCGGCATCCTGAAAGATTATGATATCGATATCGACTCGATATCGTCGTCGCTATAAAAGATAATAAATTAATTTCAAATAAAACTAATATGGGACCTCTCCGCAAAATCAAACAAACAGGTTTGCCCGGCCAGAAGCCTGGCTATCAGACTGGGCCATGTTCACATAGCTTGCAGCGGCATTGTGCAAAGAGCTGAAGGCTGAAGCCAAATGAGATGAGGTCTTGACCTTCCCACCTCAGGTCTCTTGGTTTCTCTTGCAATCTTGCAAATTTGAAAGGGTGTAGGTTGCCAGCGCTGGAATGGCTGGTACATTGGTACGGTATTTCTGCTTGTTTGCAAGACCGTATGCAGTCAGTAAGGTGACTCTGTTCTAAGCTCCATTCCCCGGTCCCCCATCTTGTTACTAGTGGTTGTGGTGGTGGTGGTGGTGGTGGTGCGGTGGAGTTGTGGGGCACAATAAGTGGATGGGTGAATGCTTGGCTAGGATAACTGCTAGGACCATTGTTGTGCCACAGGACCAAATTTTGCCAAAACAGAAAATCTCAAATCACCAATGATGCCCAAACCAATCATCACTGCCATCTGTCAATAAAAAACCCAGGATGAATCATGGGGGCAGTAATGCCATGTACTTGAATGAATGCATTTTTTCTTAAACCCAAGTTGACCCAAGCCACCTTTATCCAAACGATCCACTGCAGAAGCAATAGTGAGGGCAGAATCACTTAAAGCAGCATCATCACGTCTCTTCCGTGTGAACTGGGGATTGATTCTGCCAAGCCTATCCCTCTCTGAAGCCATTTCTTCAGAGCTTTCAGTTTCAGCCAAAATGGCTATTTGGTCCAAGCTTGTGAATTGAATGATCCTTCTGAAAATTGCACTTGACAACGGCAACCCAAACTGTGGTGGGAATTGGTGGTGGAATCAGGGCACTTCTTTGCTTCCTGATATTAAATATATTTTTGTTGGGGAACCCTTTGGCTGCATGTTTGCCAAATTTCCAAGAATTGTTTTGAAAGGTTTGAACTTTGGGTTTTGTCAATACATCAACCCCCTGATGATGTCATTGTACACCCCATCCTGTCAATCTGTGGGATTCAATCCCAAATCTGTGGCATCCAGGATCCATATGATTCCCTTTGGTAATGCCCCCTCATGGCCTAGTTTATGGAAATATCTTTTGGCCATTGACCAGGAATCATAGACCCAAGATGCCTTGGAAAAAGAGGCAAACAGCAAAGCCAGCAAACGTTCCTGAATTTCTCACTGGGGGTGGAACCAAACCACACCAAATGGAGTATTAGATACTGTATATATACTGTTTGGATGGTAATGGGCCAGTCTCCTTCACCAAAAACTGATTGAAATAAATTGGAAGTATGATTCACCTTTCACCCTTTGCAATTTGGAAGATCATTCCTTTCTTTACAAATCCACCCAGATGCATCCAACATACTTTTGGCATATCATATTTGGGGACCTATGAAATATTGTGTGAATATAGTTGGTATAATAGATGGCTGGCTTAACCAGTGTTAGTGGTAGATGCTTGTATGGGCCCCATTTGTGGCCCTGGAAACTTACAGAAAACTTGCCCCAAGTTTTAAAAGGTATTCAGTGACAAAGATTCAAAAGGGCATCCAAGAGGTAAGGACCCTCTGATAAATCTCAACATTGGCCCTATAAATTGGATGGCATCTACCCTGCAAGTTCCAAAAAATGTGGGAAGTTGTCAATCCGGGATGGTCCAATCATGAAAGTGGGTTTGAAGATTGAACTAAGGTGACCAGTGGTGGATTTGGGGCAATAGTTCTGGTGGTACTTGGGCATATGTAGTTATGTATTGAACCCATTTTTCGACTCTTATAGGGCGGGGGCAGGGTCTAAGGTAAATGTATATAGGAAAATATACCCGTTTTGTGGATCTTCTGGGTAGATAGTATGGGGTGTGTCCTGTAGTGTTAGGCCTCCTCAGAGAGTTTCACTGAAATTCTTACTAAAACTCATCATTTCAAGGAGATACTCTCCCGAAAACTAACGAATGTCCCCTGAAAAATAATTCAACTGGAAGACGATCGCCCTTCCTTTTATATAAAATGCCCCCCTTCGTTTAGGGAACATGCTACTTTTCGGGGTTTAGTACTGCGTATACTGCGTCCTTCTCTCAACTCAGATAGCTGGCTGGAAATATTGTTTGTTTCTCCAAGTAGCTGGAAGAACATGAAATGTATTCATCTATATATATATACCTTGGAATCAGTGCCAGATTCTTCCAAGTAACCTTTTCACTGGTGAAAACGTGACCTCCAATTTGAGGAAATCAAAAGATCACCAATGGAAGAAGCTCGTGGGATTTTGTTCCAGGTCTATGATCTCAACAGCGGCCATCTCCTCCCATCCGCTGAGTTTCCCCAAACGCCATCCATCCGCAAAGTGCGCCAGTTTCGATAACGGCAATAGGACTGGAGACGTTTTTTTCGTTGAAGAAAATGTGGATTTTCCTAGTAAAGTGAGAGACATCCTTCCCCCCCCCGGTAGCATGGTTGTTAAACCATTTGATATGTAGAGTGCATGTTACAAGTCCCAATCTAATCAAACAATACTCCGAGTATAGGTATTTTGAACACCTCATGCAACTTCGAGTGTTTTTCCTCATTCTAAAAAAAACTTGTGTTTCTTCATGTTTCTTCATGCTGCTGCTGGGTTTTTACTGTACACTTTGGTGGGTTGAGCTCCTTAACCGGCAATTCTGACGAACGATCGTTGGGGACAGTGAAAACCTGCCCCATTGTTTTAAAGGTTGTTGGTGACCTCCAATTTGAGGATTAAACGCCTGGATAGTGCCCCCCCAATTGCTTGTGTATGCTTGTGTTATATCTTATGGAGTTGAACAAATTCTTAAACCTGAATTTTTGGGAGCATTTTTGGCAGGGAATTCCAGAACGGGCGGGCGGGTTTGGTGATTTTTCAGTCTCCAAAAAAAAACAACTTTTTTTCAGGGGGCATGTGCTGTTTAAACTTCGCTTCTAACTCCACTGATTATAGGGGTGAAGGCAAACCCCAGGAAATACCCATTTATTACAAGGCCATTTCCAGGGGTTATAGTTATAACTCTATTTAGGGGCCCACCTTGTTGCTATCCTTTGTTTCGGAGCTTTCCCCGTTCACCAAATTCAGGCTGCAAAGGCCAAACGTTCACAGCCCACCGCAGGGTGTACCTCCAACATGTCCAAAGTATTGATGTATTGGCAAAAAACCAAAACCTGCACCAAGCAGCAGGTTGAGAAATTTCAAGATGGAAAAACATATGTTGTTTTTCAGACCAGGAAAAAAAACAGTTAGGATAGAGTAGAGCTTGCCCATCCATTCAAGGATATCACAAGCCTTATCCTAACTGTTTTAAAGGTGAGTTTGGTCGTGAACCAATATGAGCTCACTTGTTTGTGCAGATTCAAGTCATAAAATCTTAATGAAGCCAGGAAAAGTTAACAAGCTTTCTCTTCACAAACATCAGGAAAGATTTGTACAAGAAATTGTTGCGAACGACAAGTTTTAAAGCCTTTGTGTGGGATGGGGCAGTTGAACAGTATATCTGAAAGAATCGAGACGCATATCCAGTTTGAAGGTTTGTTGATCATATCATACCAATGCTAAAATGATTGCTATTGATAGGCTATACTACTTAGCGCCAAATGATGCGATTTACCAAAATTGATCTTGAAACCGAAAATCTTTTGGAGAAGATTTTTGTTGGGATTGAAAAGGGTGAAAACACAACTCCCTCTCTCTATCTCTACGTACACAGTATGTATATAATTTGCGTATCCAAAATGGCGCTACCCTAAAAAACCATTGCGCAAACTGGCAGCCATGTACAGTTTATGATCATTTGGGTGGTATCCAAACCTATGGTCACCTGGGGCTTCCCTTCTAATTGTTGGATGGTGATATGTAGGCATTGTCAAGCAATGTTTGAAGACTCTTGCGGCGGGGCCTTGGGATGCCAAATCATGTTGATGTTCCATCAATTCAATACTCGCTATTTCTATTCAAAAAAATACTCCCCATAATCCAACATGTCTCACTCCAACACACCGTTTTCAACCAAAAAAAATGTATCAATAAATCCGCCCGAGTCAGCAGCACTTCTTGATCACTTCCCTCCAAGTTTTTGTTGGTTCACCGGATGCCAACCGCGGTTCGTTTTTTTCCGTTTTTCTGCACCTTGTGTGGTTGTGGTGCTTTTTCCCCTTCACCTTCACCTGGGGTCGTCGTCCGGTCGTTAAAAAATGTTGGAAAAAAAAAACGTTTCGCGCCTCCTTTCGGAGCCCAAGTTGGTGGGCTGGATGTTGTTTTTGACAAGGCTAAAGTTGAAATGTTCGCGAATATATGTGCAAGTCAAACATGGGAATCAAGTGCCAATTATATAATGGGAATTATCTTCCCCAAAATATGGGTGAAAATGAAGAAACAAATTGGAAACTACCACCACCCTAGTTATATAGTTGGATCATATCAGCGGGGAGTTTTACGTCGCAAGTCGCGTTCCTGAATGGATAATCTAGGTGTCCTTTCCAACTATCCACCGAAAAAAATCCACCAAAAATCACCTCGATTGATTGTACAAAAGACACCATGAGGCTTTCATGGAAGAACCAGGGTCCACTTTTCTGGCCAAATTATTTATAATACTTCACCAATAACCTAGATTTCCCTGGATTTCCCTTACTTTTCGCCACCATTTGGTGGCAAATCGGTCGTGTTTTCGGTCGCTTTTCATTTGACCAGACCTTTTTTGTCCCAATTCCTCACGGTAAATTCTGAGAACGCCCTGACCATTCTCCTGGACGACTTGCTGTCGGAACATTCACCAGAGAAGCAAAACTTCTGTGGTGAACACAACTAGTTGGTGGTTGAACCAAGCCATCTGCAAAATATTCGTCGAAATTGGATCATGTCCCCAAGTAGGGGTGAAAATAGAAAATGTTTGAAACCACCACCCAGTTTTTTTTCGTAGAGAACTTGTTATGCACTTTATTGGGAAAACCAATGTCATTTGCAGCCCACTTCTAAAATTTGTTTGACTGGGAAATCTACCCAAGTTGAAATGTGAGTGAAAAGAAACACCAAGTGTAAAAGCTCCAGTGAAAGACTCAAAATTTTGCCACTCCAACCGTGGAAGTTGCTTGCCGTCTATTTTTGGACAAACCCATAGCATCCAGGTACTGTATGGTATATTTACCTACATTTGGTTGTTCTTAATGGTAAATGTAGGTATATGGTATATTTGGTTGTTTCTAATGGTACATGCATATAGGTAAATATAGCAGTCCCATGGATGCTCAAGGGAAAGATCAGTAAATTGAAAGTAGCTACCAAGTCTGGAAGGGCAAAAGTGTGTTGAATTGTGCGTAATTCGCAGCAAAGGTGTGAGCGTAGCCACAAGGGCACGTTAGTTTGTTACCATGGTTGTATCCTTTCAGAAAAGAATAAAAATAGAAATGAATTTCTGCAACATATGGGTGTTTCCAAAAAATAGGGGTAACCCAAAATGGATGGTTTATGATGGAAAATCGATTAAAATGGATGATTTGGAGGTGCCATTATTTTTGGAAACACCCATATCCAAAAATGTTCAATGAAAGGTACCAGCTCTAATTCTCATTAAATCTAAGTTGGTGTTTGAACCAACCCCTTTGAAAAATATGCTCGTCAAAATGGCTTCGAATCTTCCCCAATCTTCGGGATGAACATAAAAAACCTTTGAGTTGCCACCACCTAGTTCTCCAGTGATAGCACAAAAACAGAAACAGCTCCGGTCATGCACAATCACAACTTGTCATGCACCTAGACTCACTTAGCGAATGGAACCCTGCAATAAAAGTTTGAACTTTATTTTCCCTACTAAATATGTAATTCCAAAAAGTTTAAAGTTTAGCCATTGGCCAAGCAAGTTAGAAATGTTTCTGTTCATCTCTCCCTTCTCTTCCATTCTCCGATTCTCAAACACTCCCAGTTTAGTTCGGTTTCCAAGACTTCACCTCCTTGAGTGGCTGCATGTCCTGAGGCCAGGGAGGTTTTTTCGGCATATCCTCCCTGAAACGAACAGCAAGGAAATTCTCCTTGGAAATCGTTACTTACTCAGCCGTTTCGGACCATGAAATAAAAAATTGAACTTTATGTTTTCGACTGAAAAATATGTAATCCCCAAAAAGCTTAAAGGTTATAGTCATTGGCTAAGTAAGTCAATGGTTGGGTCAGATGAATTTTGGGTAAACCGGCCTATTTTTCAGGTGTAAACTCGCTGTTAGTTTCAGGGAGGGTATACCCCCCTGAAACATCACCACCCCCCAAAAAAAAGATGGACTACTACCATCATTCGGAAAAGGCTTTGTACCCACGTCCGTTGCTTTTGTAACCTCCTTTTGGATACTGATGGTGAATGGTGGCCAGGGATCTCTTCCATCAACAGGACTAAAACTGTCATGTGCAATCATCCCCTGTGTGTGAAGACAAGGGAGTGATAGGAGTGTACGGCGTTGATGTTGAGGAATCATCATATATGATGAACCTAAGTGAATCTTGATATTTCACCAACCTGGATATCCCCTAGTTAGGCCATTTGCATCCATTTGCAACCGCCAGTATATCAAAATGTCCTATTGATAAAGCATTCAGCTTCGTTTTTAAGGGAAGAAACACAGCACACTCAAAGCATCCAACACCGAACACCACGGCCTAGTGAAGGTCCTATGCTAAAAAATATCCAATTCCTCAAGAGTCCTGAAATAGCCAACCAGATTTCTAGATCAAATAACATAAGCAAATGGCAAGATGCCACCCCATTTTCCAACTTCAACCAAACAGTTGCATCTGCAGATCTTACAGGTCTCCCATTTTCATACCTCTTTGCACAGCTCTTGTTTTTTCGTTCTTTCCTTGGAGGGTCTCATTTGCACTCAACCCATTTTTTTCACCCCGAAGATGAGCTTCCCCACGTCCAAGAAGAGTGTACCAGTTGTACCTGATTTTTTCAATTCGAAGATCCTAAGGATGAAAGAAAAGGCTATTTTCCTTGGATGCACTGCCTCTACTTGGAGGATCATCCCATTTAGTAAATGGTTAAAAAAACCATCATGGTTAGTAAGTCCCCTAGCCCTAAATAGCTTGTAAATGGGGTTGCTATATAATTACTTACTAGCTGGGATGATCCTCTAAGTACTCCCTCTTGGAAAATCAACAGTTCGCCCCCGAAATTTTGCCATCCCAACAGGAAAGGATCGTCTTCCATCCATCATTCTTGAAACAACTTTGAGCGATATACCAAGGATGCAAGAATCACCCAGATTCCTCCCTGAATATTTTTTTCACACTGAGGTTTTTTACCCCTGAAAATTTGGCCCAAAACACCAAAAAAGAAAAGTGATTGGTCGTCCAGTCCTATCATTTATCAGAGTATTTTATAATATTTGTGTGTTTCGTCTGAAATGCAAGAACTCCTGAAAAAACAAAAGGCATTTTTTAAATGCACGCTGCAAGGAGCTTTTTCCCATTGTTTTTTTGCTCTTTAAACCTTGGGGGGTGTATTTTATCTTTAAAAACCTTAGGGTTGATATGTTGGGGCTGATCCCTGCATGCAATAGTGTGACCGCCAGGTTTCACTATCAGGCCTCAGGGACCCCCATAAACCTTCACTTTAAGTGCTAAAAGAATGGTGGCTTATCAAAACTAATTGAGAAAGACATCCCATAGGATTCAATTGACTGGTATATTTACCTACATCTGAAAACCATAAAAATCAACCAAATGAAATTTAATATAGATATTGATATTTGAAATGTAGATACATGTTCCAAACCATCATATCCATCATGCTTGATAGCTAATGTTAAATTATCCAGGGGTGTAACTCCAATGGCCAAACTCCCTCGAGCCAATTTTGCCCAAAAAAGCCTACTCCCGAGGCAAGGACCTTGAAGCCAACTCGAGGCGCTTTTCCTCTTCTTCTCGGGTGCAATCTTGGCTTGTCGATCCTGGCTTCTCGTGGTACCGGTTACGGTGTCGGGTTTGCATGAGGACGGTAGGTGAATGGACCCGGATAAATATGGCATGTATATACGATGGCGGCCTCCGGCCTCCCAGTCCCCCCCC
>DF240297.1:110774-125729 GCA_000507305.1 Breviolum minutum Mf 1.05b.01
GGGAACCAGGGGGGGCTGAATCATATATAATATACCTAAAAATAATACTAATGAACAACAACAACAACAACAAAATGTGAGAATTGTGGTAGTTAGTATCGTTTTTGGCTTTTGGTGATGATGTTTTGAAGGGTCTGACATTCTTGTGGTCCTGTTTTCGGAAAGATATCTCATTCTAATGTTTCTAACAAAGTGAAAAAACTTGCAAGGATATATCTTAAGCGTTGCTCTTTGTTAGAAACATTAGAATGAGAAAAAAAACATAGCCCATAAAACTTCAAGCCCTGAAGCTTTTATCAAACAACCCCCAAGCTTTTCTTGTTAGCCATTGTTCCTTGAAAGGTGGCTTTTAATAAGAAAGACAAGTGACCCAGGGAGCATGCTATGCTGGTCATCATATCCACCTTTGAGGGAATCACTAAATGATGATTATTGTACGACTTAGATGCACTTAAGATGGCTAGTCAAATAGGGGGTGAAAATTTCCACAATACTTGAAACCACCTACCCCAGTGGATCAAAATCTGAAGAATCTGAGATTGATTCCCATCCATTCATCAAGCAACCACAATAGTGGGGGTGGATTTCCAAAACCATGTGGCCGATGTTATTTCCAACGATGATTGGTTCGGTACACCCCCCTGAAACTAACATAGCACCTGAAAATGGATGATTGGAAGACTACTTTCCTCTTGGGAAGGACCATTTTCAGGTGCAAGCTGTTAGTTTTAGGGAGGGTATATCCTTAAAATGTGCCACAAATGCCTGGAAAATCTAAGGTGAGTTCACGGTGAACAACTCATCTAAGATGTGCTTTTCATCGAAACGCTGGTAGGAGGAATCGCTCGATGTGAAAACCGGCTCCCTATTATGGTAAGGGATTCTATCCTATAGGATCCATGTATGGTATATTTAAACCTTCACTTTAAGTGCTAAAAAATGGTGGTTATCAGTGGTTATCAGAAATAATTGGGAACAACATCCCATAGGATTCAATTGACTGGTATATTTACCTACTAATTTATCATAAAAATCAACCAAATGTAGGTAAATATACCTTTCGTCCCATGGATGGATGGATGGTCTGGGTATAGATACCCTTTCCATCGCACTGTTCATCGCTCACTTGCTCCCCTGACAATTCGCACCAGCTAGGAGATGATAGAAAGTAAAACAAATCCGCGATTTTGAGCTCATCTGAGCAGGGATCAGTTGTGGCCCCTTCTTGGTATATCGGGGATGTCGGGATGACATACTGCCCAGTTATATGGGAATTTAAAATCCACCGTTACAACGATCCAAAAATTCACCGACCAGGATTTCATGGAATGTCATAAGGGTTGCGGGAACCTTGCTCATCTGATGTGAGATTTTGTTTTTTGCCCATTGTGATCCAAGGATATTGAAGAGATGACTTTTACCATAAGGGGCCCCGACTTTGTTGTAAATGAGATGTTATAAACATTTATAAACCAAGTAAACCCTACTTACCCCCAGTTCTAAAGTGGGGTGTAATTGGGGGATGTATCCGCTAACCACAGTTTAGGGGGGGCCATTCTGATATGACCATCCCCCCATGCTATGAAAATCGTGAAAGGAAAGCGAATCGTGGCAAATTGGCCAAGTGACCCGACCCCATCCCTGAACTGTGTTAGTTTTTCTCCGTTTTTTGGTGGGTTTTTGTTGGCACCTCAAAAGCTTTCCTCCACCCATCACTGATGCCCATGTTCTGGGAATGCAGCTGCCTCAATGAACATTTCATTCACAAAAACATACTCCTCCCAAAAATATGCCATGATAATCACGGAGTTGGACATGCCCAACAGTAAATAGCCCCTTGGATTTTTGCTCGACAGATTGGGAATTCGCCGCTTTTGGTGTACGGCGTAAGGTGTGGTTTTCATTTTGCAACAACATGGGTGTGCAAAATCATAGAATAACATCGTTTCACTGTACCAAAAAAACACACGAACAAATCACTTGCCAAAAAAAGATCCTTTCACAAATGTAACGATTTAACATATCTGTCATACATAGAAAACACAATTTCCCCCCCCAAAAAAAAAAACGAAAAAATACTTAAAACACACTAGCTCACGTTGAAGAAAGCCTGAGTGAATTTTCCCGGCAAAAAGTTTCTCGAGTTGTCAGAAGTGTATGGTTTTTGTTGAAAAACTCCCACGCTATACTGTTGATGGTTCAGAAATCCGGCCTGCCCCACCTGAGATGTATGAAAAGCCATTGAAAGCCTGCAAATAATGGGACACTTACCCTATCAACTGGTTAGCCGGACTTCTTCCATCAACAGTACCTTCTAAAGGTTTGATAACGATGTATATTTTTTTATATCTTTGTTTGGCCCCCAGAAGAGAATGGTGTGCTGATGAAAAGATCGCTGGCGTTTCAGAGGTATATTGACAGTATCTTCAAACAATGTTGGTAATCGAAGTCTTGTGGAGTGTGCTTCGTGATCTACCCTTCCTTCATCCATCATGGAAATGGAAAAGAAGGCTTTTGGCTAATGAAACCCCATTTCTTTGGAGGTAACATTTTGTTGTATCCTTTGAACTTTATGTGTAAGAAACTCATCAACTTCTTTCTAAAGACTTGTGTGTATCTGTGGCTTTTCTCATAGAAAATTTCGGCACCTCTCTCAACTATCTTAAAACGACTTTTATGACTTCCTGGCTGCGTGGTTTCCTTAGGTTCCAGTAAAATCGGCCCAACGAAGGGAGTCCCAACATCAGCAACTTGTCCAGAAACGTGAGCTTCGAACTCTGTGCAATGACCTTCCGAATTTGTTGGACTTTGTGTTTTGCAGGGGGAAAATAAGATCCCGTTTGGATCCGAGTGGATGTGTTCATTTTCAAAACAAAATCTATCTAATCTAAAATATTCTATAACATGATATGTCTAGAAATTATTCAACTTTAGGGATAAAACTGAGGTTCAAGCAAGAGTTACAATTGTGAGATTCAGGTTAGTGAGATGTTTTTTCAGACTTTGCTGTGGATTTTTCCTCCATTAAGCAATCAACCAACTTCAACCACCCTTTAACCAGAGAATCATGGATGAATTTCATCCAGATTGTGAAAGCAAAGTCGAGTACCTCCCCAAAAAAAAATCGGTGATACTGTCGATGGCCACCAGAATTCCGGCGTTCACCAGTTGAGGTTGGTGGTTTACCCCATTATTTACAGGGGTTTTAGCACCATCCCAGGTGGTTGTTTGTGATTTCTTCCATCAATAGTACTAACAGCATTAAGTCTAGAAAGTACCCGAAAAAAATGTCATCACCACTGTCAACAAATCCTTAAAAACCAACTTCAAATCTCAGACTTTGAGACCTCTGTTCCAATTCTCATGAAAACAGTCTTTCAAAAAAAAAAACGGTGCCATCTTTTAAAGAAAAAGGACCTAACCCAAGCCTAAATAATCACTTTCCAGTGATTTAAAACCAAGAATAACCCCACTCAGCCAAAAGGACCTCTATAATTCCTACCAAAGAAAGGTTTCAATTTCATCTAGTTGGTGGTTGAACCAACCCATTTGAAAAATGTTAGTCAAATTGGGAATCTTCCACAAATAGGGATGAAAATATATTTGAAACCACCACCCAGTTTCAATTTCACGAACTGCGTAACAACCTGTCATGTTTGCCACCCCAGCAACGCCCGGAGGCGCAGCCGCAGAACTTTTTCACGACTTTTTTCTTTGACGGGTGCAGCTGGTCGCTTGGGCGACCCACGGTAGAGGTGCGTGGCCTCGGAGGCAGCCAAGTTGAAGTGATTTTTTTAGGGGGGAGAAGCAACTTGGAAAAACATCTTCAATTTGGAAACTATGTGTATATATATATATATTATGTACCCTCGTTGTATATTTGTTCCAAAAAATTCCTTGATAGATACAGTATTTGTTCAACAAATACAGAAGAAAATGATGAGTGGTTGATTTTTGTGCAACTGCAACTTAAGGCGATAAAAATACATCAATTGAATGTGACTTAAAATGATATCTTCATCTCGATTTAGCTCCGGTTGCTCCAATCAATGCCCTCAAAAGTAGGAGATGTTTTTTGGGAGCCAGGGACTGTCAAAAAAGGGACATGGGTTATACCTAATCATTTTATTATCATTGCTTATCATTTTGGGTTATCATTTATTTAATATCATTTTATCATGTGTTTTTTGGAACATCTTGGGAAGAAAATCACATAATGAAATGCTAAAATACGACATATAGGGCTCAAAACTGGAATGCTAGGAGTACAAAAACTGTGAAATCATTCATTTAGTGTTGCGTAGTCAGATCTATATGGTCCTACACCCCTAAAGTTTAACATAACATACCCCTGAAAAGGGACCATTCAATCTAATTTTTCAGGTGCTATTTTCTTAAATTTCGGGGAAATGTAGCCCCAAAATCGCAGAATCTTCATCCGCCCCCTCCGCCGCCATTCTGAGCTTTCCAAACGATATCTTTTTGAGTAGCTTTAACGCCTGGACGTCATGTTGCTGGCGAAAAAAAATAGCCGGTGAAATCAACAAACAAACATGGATGTTTCCTAACCCATAGGATCCATGGGACTGGTGTATTCACCCACATTTACCCTAAAAATCAACCAAATGTGGGTTAATATAGCAAGCATGGATCCTGTGGGCAAGGACGGACAGGCATCATGAGCATTCCGACAAAAATCGAAGAGTGGAATCTTGGTCAAAATAGATACGTCTTTGTTGTAGCAATGGTACAAGTTCAAGTGTTGTACGAACAATTCCAGAGAGTATGAAAATTCATTTCGTCTGAATGATGGTGTAGTGTATTGTGGTTCATCCAGTTGATGAATGTTGATGATTGAGGCACGACTAAATTTGTAGTACTCTGGCGAAAATGCCGTTCATTTGGTTCACCTTCCTCTCAACTCAACTGTAGTATTCATAGGCATTCTACCACCACCTTCATTACTGCATCTACCACCGACTTGTTGTTCTCGTCTTTGTTTACCTAACAACAACAACAACAACAACAACAACAACAACAACAACAACAACAACAACAACAACACCAACAACGAGAAGAAGAAGAAGAAGAAGAAGAATCCCTCGAGCCGTCTAGAAGTTGTCGTGATTAAGCCCCCCCTCAAGCCGGGTGAAAAAAGTCACCCCTAGACATTTTTTTTTGAAGTCCCAATTTTCTGAAGGGAATAATACCCCCAACGTTGCAACTCCCTCGAATTCCCTCAGGTAAGCTACCCATGAGAACCCCATCTCTCAAGCCGCATGGCTTCACCACTGGGTTTGCCCCCGACATGCCATCAATACCAGCTCCAAGGATGAGGAATCTCGAGGAATCTCACTGTTCCACAAGGCCAACGCACTTTCCCACTCTGTGGCCTACAACCCGCACCGTGTGGCATCGTAGTGATTTGATGTTGGGAAACCAAAAAGTCGGGAGGAGATAGATGTTTTTTGGAGATATTCATTTGAAAAAATGTGTTGAGGTGTCAAACCTACAGGTGGGAATTTAGGGAAAAAGTTCTGGGGAGGGGTGTTGGACATGTTTTTTTTGTAGTGACCCCAGGGGGCAAATTAGCTAATTAAAACCTCTTCATTGGAATACCGGATCAAAAAACATCTCGGGGAAGTCGATGGATGATATTTCAAACATAAAATGTCAGCTGAGCCACGAAAAAAAGAACTTATTACTTTCCATGTGCTGATTAGTAGGGATCCTTTTTAATGGTTTGTTTAACGGCTGATAACCACTTGTTTGGGCTGCTTTGGTCCTGCAGGCTTTGCTGGTGGAGGATAGCTGGGCTGCTTTGGTCCCTTAGGACGTGCCTTGAGCAACACAGTCTCAGGAGTCGGCCTCGACAAAGGCAACAACGGAGCTGGAGCCTCTAAATCCACGATATCCACCAGATTTTGTTGCAACCCTTCAGGATCTACAAACACTGCAGTCTCACCTTCTTCGTCAGTTGTAGACTCCGGCTCCCAAGTGCACGGAGTGTACAACGGTCTGGCCAACCCACCACTGTGGATAATACCAACCGACCGACGGTCAAAGCCTTGAGCTTCTTGATGACGAAGATAGGCTTCTCTTTTACGGCGAGCTGCCTTTCCACCTCTGATTCCACGAGCAGGTCGACGATCTGGAGGAGGAGTACGAGAGTGAGATCGTTCACTCATAAAAATCGTCCAAGATACGAAAAACCCGTTTAAGATTCCCACGTACAAGATACGACTTTTGTTGTTGTCGTTGTTGTAATTGATTGTTGTATCCAAAATCAAGATCCGGTAAAATTCGTTACGACCCTGAAGCAAGAATAGGAAACAACGAGAGCGGGTTACGGCTGATAACCACTTGTTTGGGCTATCAAACCCAAAACCAAATGATAAACGCCTTTTTATCTTGAGCCAAATATGAGTAACGATTTCAAGTGAACAACCATCAGAAAGGGTCTATACATGTGAATAATAGGAGGTAAATTATACTCCATATTCTTCAAGTTTTATAATCCCTACATAACGGGGTCGGACGTCATTCCCGTTCTTTTTCAAACTTGACAACCTCACTGAAAAAAAACACCTTGGTTTTGTTCAAAAAAAACGTGGGAAGGTGAAAAAACCTACAAAAACAACATTTGAATAAAAAGAAGGAAAAGAAGAAGCGTCATCCACAAATGTGACAAATGTGAGGTATACTGGAATGAAGCTAGACAAGACAAACCTGGTACCCTCAAGAAGCACGTTGAAATTGTTGTTTCAATTGGATGATTCCAAACCTTTACATGAAAAATTGTTGTTCCACCTATCATAAGAACTTTCCAACACATCCCTGGAACATACCCCAGACCACCAACCAACAGTTTTTGAAGGAATTCCTTTCATTTGGGTCTTTGGGTCTTTCCTGGGATATGCTCCAGGGGTATGTTGGGGTTCTCTTAGAAATCATTCAAAAAACTGGTTGCTGCAACGGCTTCCAGGAACACCGTGACATATCACCCATCCCCCAACTCAACTTGTTGCCACCCCAAAAACGTTGCGTTGGGCCTTCTCACAAGCAGACAGTGTGGCATTGTATGCAGGGACCTTAAGGTGCTACCAATTTTGCCCAAAAAAAAACATCAAGCGGCGAAGACATGACTTACCCTCCCTGAAACTAACATGGCACCTGAAAATACACCCCCGGAAAAGGAGGTTCCTCTTGAAAACCATCATTTTTAGGTGCTATGTTTGTTTCAGGGAGGATAATAAAGTTACTAAGGCCGGACCTGGCCTGGTGAGATGAAAATATGTCTTAGATGCTGTTGATTATGTTTTTTTTTGGTGATTGTTTATTCGTCTTTGTTTATTGGCGATTGTTAATAGGTGATTATTTTCATATCATGGGTTGATCTCTAAACAAACAAATGCTTTTTGGACAAAACAAGAGATAGCGCGTATGTATCACCACTCTCTTACGGGCCAATGCTGTTAGCAAACAAAGAATCGACAAGTGCATATAAAGAAAGATCTCGGAAAAAAACAAAGAAAAACAAGTGAATCCTGCCTAAACACTGGAAAACCAGTGACAGATGAAGGTCAAGAAAGGCTTCCTTCTTAAAAATGAACAGATTAATCGGCTACTGTGAAGAGGGTTTTTGGCATGCCCCAATTAAAAGAAAAAATACAAAACTTCTGGAGATTTGAGAAATTGAGACGTAGAACTTAGATCTTAAACTAGATTTAATTTGTATAGTTACACTAGCATTTTCTGATTTATTCCTAACAAAAAGTTACATTGGACAATGGCTCAGTAAATTTAAGTGATGCTAACTTGAAACATGCCTCTTTGTCAATTTCAATTTCAAGACTGTTGCGACCATGTCATTCTGTTGGGTCCCTGGCTGTTTTTGTTAAGTACTCCAAGCATGTGGTTTTTTGTGACCCCAGTTCTTCGTTGGCTTTGACACGGAAGGTCCCCATGTCAGATGAGCTGGCATGATGGGTTGCAGGTCGAGTCGAGTTGTTGTTCTCCCAAAGGAATCTCCATCAATTTTTGTTTGCAAAAAAAAAAAGTGGCATGGCAAAGTTCTTGATTTAGCAATTCAATTGTTGGTCACATCTTCTGTCACTTGCAGCTGAAAGCAAGGATCCTCCACCCCCTCGATATGCATATCCACACAGATCCGACAACTAAAAGTCCAAATGCTCCTCCAAAAATCATGTCTAAGCTGGTCTCGGACTGCCATAAAATCATTAAATACCCTCCGGTACCCTCACAAATTTAATAAACATTAGAAAATACATCTCTAACAACTGGGCATGTCACGTGTCTTAGATGACCAAAAGATACCAGGGAATCTATATCACCTTCTACCCATCTTTTGAGTGCCAAACATGTGGACCATGCTCGGCAAAAAGTCGCTCAAAACACGCAAGGGCCTGTGGCAACTGGTTACAAGTTGATTCAACGAGAGAGGAAGTGCAAGTTCTTACCCCCCGAAGTTCAACATAGCCCCTGCAAAATGCTACGTTCCAATTGTTTCACCTAATGTCCTAATGTAGGTTTAAAAATAGAAAAATCCATACATGGATCCTGTGAAAATGGCAGCTAATCTTACTCCCCCGAAGTTTAACATAGCCCGTGAAAAATGGTGGTTGGAAGACTACTTTCCAATTGCGAAGGTAACTTTTCAGGGGCTATGTTAAACTTCAGGAGGTATTGAAAATTCTTGATTGGTTTCATAAACATCATTTCTTGCTTCATATTTCTCACAACAGCAAAAAGTTCATCTTCTCAAACGATCTCAAAAGGATTTCGATGCATTGCACTGCTTGTTTCGCATTGAATTCATTTGGAAGTATTGAAGTATTGTCTCTCTCAATCAGTTTGTGTTTTCAAACACTGCTAAACCTATGCTGTTAGGAACCTGCCTCTTAGCTCTCTATCAATATGAAAATAAAACAACCCTCCGCAACATGTGAAATCAACCATGTTGATGAGGTACGAAAAACATCGACGAACTTCCGCCGGAAGCAGCCGATTCTCCTAGCCCTTGTGCTACTTCTGGCTGTGATTTTTTTGCTAATGTCTTCAGATCCCCCAAAGATCCCCAAATATCCACCCAACAAAAAAAAATCTCCACCCTGAACTTGAAACTTGAACCATTTGTTGGGGTGTGTGTTGGGGGATGGGGTAAAATTTCCAGAGAACTAAGAGATCCCACCTGGAAAAAAGGAACATCATCGACTCAATAGTGCCTTTTTGGGAGATATGTTAGTTTCAGGGGGGGTTGCATTTGCCCCATTCGAAACATCACCATATTTCAATGCTTTCCCTTCCCCAACTAAGGGTCACGCCTCTTGCCACGCATGATCCTTTTGGCATGAAGCGACCTTTCTTGCACCACCCGCGGAGGTTCTTTCCGAGTGACGACGTTTTTTTGGGGGGTACAATATATAGTTCTTGTCGTTACAATAGTGGATTTCGGGTGTGAGAAAAAACATATGAAGGGAGTATAAAACCTCTCTGTACCTTGGTGTTTTTTGGGTCATCCACAAGCAAAATGTTGATACTTTCTTGGGGAAACAATATTTGTTCAAAAGAAGTGGGCATCGACCGACATCATTGGGTCATGATACCTCGAAGTTTTGTTCTAGTTGGTGGTTTCAACCCATTTGAAAAATATGAGTCAAAATGGGAATCTTCCCCAAGTTTCGGGGTGAAAATTCCAAAAAATATTTGAGTTGCCACCACCTGGTGTTGCTACGTTCCCTACAGATATTCTCAAGCATGTCCTGTTTCGGCCGATCCACATGGGGAAGACCAAAGTCCGCGGATTTTGAGTCAATTATACACCCTGAAACTAACAGCAATTTCGCAGCTGAAAGATGGTGGTTGGGATGATGATCCTTTCCTTTTGGGTTTCGGCCTATTTTCAGGGGGCTATGTTAGTTTCATGCAGGGTACCATAATTTTTCTTTTTTGGCATGTGCCAACATGTTCGTTTTTTGCACAAAGATACTTTGACAAACTCATTGTGGTCCCTCCCGTTGTTGATGTTGCCCAACTCGTTGATCCCCACGCCTTTCCCCCCAAAACCCAGGAGAAGCAGCATCGACAACAACAACATCATCACCCAAACTGACCGAGCGGCGAGAGAAGCCAGCGCGAAAGCATCTGCCGCAATCTGTTGTTGTTGCATTGCTTCAAACCTTCGGGGAATCAGTTCAAGATCAGTCCATCACTCCAATTGTAAGACAGCTATCAATCAACCATGGGCCGAGTTTCTGACTGCTTTACTAGTAATAAACAGTACCGAATTTTGCAGATAATCAAGTTGTAGTAGAAATGTCAGTTCGTCAACTGTTCAACAAATCAGAGGTAAATATACAACTTATTTCTTTGTTCAACTTCTTTCATACTGACAGACATTAGCCACAAAGGCTCTTTATCCACATGTTTTCAAATCCTCCTTGCACTTACCGCTGCAGCCAGTACTGCACTTGATCTGGGTAAACCTTGGATGATCACATCTATTGAGGTTCGGGGATCCCAACCTTTTTGGCCACGATTGCATGCTGGGTGGGGAGGGGAGATCCAAGGTAAACGATCATGTACCAAACCCAAAGAAACCAATAAATGTGATTAACTGGTTCCGATATAAATTCAAGATTCGTAGGTTGTTAGACTTTGTTCCAGAAATTTATGTCGCACAATCCCCATCCAATTTCCATTTGCCAGGTGACAAATCCAATGCTCGTGTCCATGGCAATTGCTGCAACTGCGCAGTAAAAGTCACAGCGTTGCACTGGATGGATGCCTAGCCATTCGGTTTGGAAGTTGAGGTGCACAAAATTGAGCCAAGTATGATGTTCTGGCTCTGAAAACAAAATGGTCAGGATCATATATGATATACCCTCGACCTATATCTAACAATCAATCAATATGTATATATAATTATGCATACGTTTGCGTATGCCTCGAAATGCTATTTCACATGGCTACTGCCAACACAACCTGCTTGTAATGTCATTGTATGATGTATGTTTTTCCGATGTTACCATAACCAGCAAAATCAATTGATTGATTGAGCATTAACCAAACACCTAAAGGGTCAGATTTCAATACCATGAGCTGATCTTGGCAGGTTCACCATTGATTCCTTTTTGGTATATCCTCAGATTTGCTACAAAATGGTGGTTGAAAGGTATCAAATACTAGTTACTAGTTGGTGATTTCAACCCATTTGAAAAATATTAGTCAAAATGGGAGTCTTCCCCAAATAGGGGTGAAAAAAAGATATTTGAAACCACCACCTAGAATATATTCCTCAAATGATGTTTTGCATGGTGATTTTGAGGGTTTGCGAGCCTGTCCCCCTTCAAGAATCACAAGACCAGGTGGATGGAAACCTACATTTTCAGCCCCCTTAGAGACAACAGAAATCCAGTGTCGTTTCCTTTCTGATTTCTCTCAACCAAAATCGTCCAGGCTTGGAATAGCACACTCCCCACCCCAACCAAAAAAAAGCAAACGCACAGCCTATAAAAGCCGACAAACTGCTTGTTTAACCAAACCACTGGGGAGGAGAGGCTCATTAAATCCATGAGATGTTTGGAGTTTCCACTTCCAACTTTTTTGGGGAGAAATACAGCAACAAACATCCCCAATTCAGAACTCATAGGATCCAAAAAATTGGGGGATTTCTTGTTTTTTTGAGGTGCAGCTCTTTTAGTATTGAGACCATGTTTTCCATCTTTGCTGTAGATTCCTCATATTAAACCATGATAAACCCACCATATTTATGTGTGTAGCTTTATGACACTTGAAATGATTCGCAACCAACAACAAAAAAACGTACCAAAAAAACACGCCATCCACGGGGTTTCCCCCGTTGAATTACACAGTACAAAAACCCACCCCTAGCCTGATGCATCTGGTGTAACAATCCTTCGACCTCGGGAAGACAAGGGCAGTACTTGGAGGATGGGCAGTACAGTGGTTAATCATCATGGTGATTATAAGTCCTGACTGGGGTTGTGGGACCCCTTCCTTATTTTAAAAGGTTTATAAATGGAAGTTACTAAGTATATACTTACTAATGGGGATGATCCTCCAAGTAAAGAGAAACCATGTTGGGAAAGATACACCCATGTTTTTTGGCTCACGATTGGAAAATATCCTGAAACTACTGAAGAGATGATTGGGAGACGATGATTTCCTTTTGGGGAGCTATGGATAGATTTAAAGAGGGTACCCAAAATGATGTCAAAGGCAGATGGAAAGGTAGTACTCGCCACTGCCAGAACTTGGCATAAAGCAAACCAATTGTTTATTGTTTATGGCAGCTGTGCCATGTACATACTGTTGATGGAAGAAATCCTGCACCACCTGAGATGTATATAAAACCCTTTCAATATAATGTGATAAAAACTACCAAACTCAACTGGTTTTTTGCATTTCTTCCCATCAACTGTATGTTGACCTTGGATAAATTTAGAGAACACTTTTATCTCATGAAGCGGGTGGCATTCCCAAAAATTATGGGATGCTTGAGAGGGGGTGGTGTCCAAGGGGGGTGGAATCCTGAATCTTCCCCTATGATAAGCTAAGGTTGACCCCCACACAAACCCATCATCTCCGGTTCCCTAACTAACCCCCTCTCCCCTTGAACTGATAAAACCCTCCCTTTTTCAGGAAGCCCCTTGAAAAAAGGGGATGAGTTTTTTAAAGACATCTTTGATTCAGACAAGAAAACAAACAACCACATGAAACATACCCTGGGAAGTCCAACAAAGACCAAACAAAGTGGGCTGGTCTTTAGGATGATCCATGGATCAAGGATTGGCCGATCCTCCCAGCCGGGGCAAAGCCGTACCAAGGCATAGAAAACCCCAAAGTTCTGACCGTAAGAAAACCAAACCACAAAACCACTTGAGCAAAACCAACACTCCACACCCACCTGCCAAGCATATCCCACAGATGTTTCTCCCAACCTAAATATTTTGACCAAAGAAACATGTTCAAATGCTTCAGCCTTTGCACACCTTTGCTCAGCGGGTGGTTTTTTGACAAACAACTGAGTGTTGGGGATGATGATGACCCCAAAAAATGCATTCATTTGAAACTACACTCCCTGAAACTAACAGCAAAAGCACCTGAAACATGGTGGTTTGGTGGTTGGGATGATCATCCTTTTCTTTTTGGCGAAGGCCTATTTTCGGGGTAAGGCTATGTTAGCTTAAGGGAGGGGTAATTCTCTGGACCAAGCTGATCCCTCCTGGTTACCTCCCACTTTGGATCATCCAATTTTTCTTCGCAAAAAAAAGGTGAGAAACGATTTTATTTGAAGGAAGCTGTCTAAAGGCATCATCATCATCATCATCATCATCATCATCATCATCATCATCATCATCATCATCATCATCATCATCATCATCCTTATAATCTTTCTGGAAGCTGGTTACTAACGCATCATTCATCTTTGTGAAACAACATCTGCAAGGTTCTACGGTTTCATGTCATTTGAGCATTGAAAAAGAAACCTTGTGACATTTGATTATATTGATTGGTTTTGTAGGGATCCTTTGTAAGGGTTTATTCAAATCCCCATCATATATCAATTGATCTTATTAAAATTCCCCCTAAATATAACGCAACCAATCTAGGCTTACAGTATTTCATTTTGCTCCACTTGAACTTAATTGAATCCATGAAGCAACGGTGTAAAGCTATCCACATCATGAATCACATGTGAATCCTTTTACTCGTGCAAGGTCGCTGTTGATGGAAGGAATCTCAACCCGATATGAATTGTAAATTGATATGAGCTGAATATATCCCTATCGCACGATTAGTCTATGATATCTATGGTCAAATTCTCTCCCCAACAAAAAGTAACATGGCTAGAACGGCTGGAACCTGAAATGTACCATCTTTCCAAACCTTCGTTTTTTGGGGGGCGTTCTAATGTTCATTTGTTTCCGGGGGGGTGTATAATAGCAGTATAGCTCTGGCCAAATGGATTACTATTTCACCAACCTGGAATTTCCCTGAAACAAGAGAATTTTCCTTTCTCAGCTACCTTTTGGGGGGCCCAGGTCGTGTGAGGTGGCTATAATTTGACCAGATTGTAATATCATGCTGGCTCATTTCACCACCACTTCAGCCAAAGCTACGCTGCCACAGCCGCAGTATGCGACACCACCTGGGCATCACCGGGTGAAGCAAGACTAAGATGTCTTCATCAAAACCTGGATGTATAGCTTTTCATTGAATCCTGGTTGTTTAATAGGGATCTATATAATGGTCTATTACAATTTACTCCAAATCGCTCCCTAAGTCTTGAAGGGATTTTCGATACCCTCTGGTAAACTAACATGGCAAGTAGAAAACGAACATGGCATCCTGTATGCCCTAGTGAAAATGGTGATAAGTAGGTCATGACCCATTTATAAGTAGGTTGTAACCCATTGACTAAGCATGTACTAACTTCCGGAAAACATCCAAGTACCCCCGAAACATCGCTCCGTAACCATTGCTTTGTTCAACCATCTCCTGCCCACCCACCGAATCGAGTCGCCAAGGCACGTTGCGCTGCAACTTTCGCCGCGCCATTTCTTCGAAGAGTTCTAAGGCCTTGGAAGGGCAGTTGATATCCTACATATACCCGTTGTTGATAGAAATAAGTTGTTTTAGCTCCTCACTCATAATCACTTCAAAATAAGACATCGCTCTTGAATATTGAAGAGGTTTGGGAGGGAGAGGATGCCAAAATATGTCCATCCAGCATCTATTCTCAATGGTGCATAGGACTTTCCAAAGATCTCAAGAAACCTTTTTGCATGAATCAACTAACGCATAAATGCACCTCACAAAAAAATACATCTATACATTCATACATATATTTATATAGTATTACATAATTATATATACTCTATATATATATATATATATACATACCGTAGA
>DF240298.1:0-125750 GCA_000507305.1 Breviolum minutum Mf 1.05b.01
GGTTGGGGTATGTAGCCACGGGCCCGAGCTCCTTCCAGTGGGGTGTGGTGGAGCGAGCAAAACGCTCGGGAGGGCTTTTTCGCAATGGGACAACTTTCTTTGGGCCTTGAGGATCATCTAGAAGCAGTTTTGGGGCAGGTTATCACCATCAAAGCTGAAGTCCAATTGGTTTGTCCGGGAGTTAGCATTTGCAAATCTGCGATTTATGGGCAAGTGTTTTACACAGACGTTCAGATTCAAAAGGGACTTTCAGTAGTATCATTGGTTAACTGTATGGTTGGGAAAATCAATGGACAGTTTTGGGTCAACAATCATCAGCAGTCGACAGTCATTTACCGTTCACAGCAGACTTTGGAGGGTATGAAGACATTGATTGAGACGTGTGCTGGTATTGGCGCAGTGGGACGTGGATTCAGGGAATACGACATGCATACAGCAGCATACTGTGACAATAACCCGAAGTTCTGTTCATGGCTTAAAAACCATATGACGGCACCAGTTATCGAAGGCAACATCAATGATATGAACACAATAGAAGAATTGTCCCGCACTGTTCCTGGTCCTCATGTGATCAACGGGGGAGTTTCGTGCCAACCATTCTCAAAATTGGGAGACAAAGGGCAAGGACAAGATCCTCGTAGTCAATCGTTCATTGGGTTGCTAAGAGCAGGATATCATTTGCAGTCAGTAGCCATAGTAATGGAGTGCACGCCAGGGGTGAAAGATTCACAATGGGCACAATGCATTTTGCAGGAGTTCGTAAATCAAACAGGGTACAAACTAACACAGACAGTGTTGGAAATGCATCACATGTGGCCTAGTGTTCGCAATCGTTGGTGGGCTGTCCTAACTCACCCATGCCTAGGCAAAGTAGAAATACCCCCTATGCCAAATTTAGGTTGGGACCCAAGTGTTTTCCACCTAATGCCCAAAATGATGACATTAGATGAAGTTTCAATGGAGCAATTGGAATTAGACCTGTATGAGTTGAGACACTTTCACAACCAGCCTGGGGGTATAGCAAGATCAGCATTTGAACCTTTTCGTCCAATGCCAACGGCCACGCATTCGTGGGGTTCGCAGGTTAAAGGATGTCATTGCGGCTGTAGGGCAAGTGGGTTTAGCGAAGAGAGAATAAATAATCGTGGATTATACGGTGTGCTAATTCCACTAGACAAAATGGTTGAATCAGCAATGGGACCATATCATGGTATGAGACACCCACACCCCATGGAAGTAGCATTAGTCAACGGATTGGAGCCAGTTTTTGTAAACACCACCAATGGGGAATCGCAAAGGCTAGCATTAGCGGGTGTAGGCCAGTTGGCCTCGCCACTACAATCGTCATGGGTGTGGGGCAATGTAATCGAGTCTTTGATCAAGAACGGAATACCATGTAAACCCAAAAGTCCAGTCAAAGTAATTGTTGACATGTGCAAATCACTGTTCATGGCTAGGGATGAGTTGTTGCAATTGACCCACAAGACAACATACATGGAGATCTTTGAAAAGGCAATTTGTCAACTATGGGAAGAATCACCAGCACCAGTCATCTCGTTATCAGAAGATCTTGCAGTCACACAGATGATTCATGGCCGTTGCATTGAAATTGAGCAAGAAGACAATCGTCACCCACGAAAAGGGAAAGGTGGAAAAATTCCCAATCAAGGGGCAAAGAATGAGGGAAATAAAGAAACCCCCAAAGAGAATGCACCCCAAAAACATGACAGACATGATGAAATCAAGTTTGCAACAAGTGGAACGGGAGGGGTTTTGGGTTTTGAAACGGAATCCAAAAGAAGGAAAATTGATAACATTGAGGTTCCAAGCAAAGAACAACCTGTTGTCGAAAAAGTTGGCCAACCAACAAGTCTGGCAGATCAAGCGGTGTCACCAACCGTTGCATGGACCAACCCGATCGTTGCTGAGGAAATTGTGAGCGCAAAGCCCAACAAAGAGAAACCATCCGAATTTGTTGCACCCGTGCATAGGTATGTGTGTAGCATCACAAGTGTTGGGGATGTTCCAGTTGACTTTGCATATGAAGGGAATGTAACAATTGGTCAAATGATATCAGCAGAAGTTGCATTCGGAAATGCTGACCCCAAATCAATTGTCAGGACTAGTGTTGGGACGTATGTTCAACCAAATGATAACCTTCGTCATGAGCATACATACGTTGTTTTTCCTCAAGCAGATGGACTCAATGACAGCAAGTGTCCTAGGAAGCACCCAATGCAAGATAAGCCAGCAATTAGTGGACCCACAAGAATTCAGGGGCTGTATCAACAAAAGGGATGGGTAGCAGTTGATGAAATGACCTTTTACCTTGGACAAATCACGCAACAAACGGGGGTCAACACGCTTCCCCCAATTGTTTTGCCAAACAATCCTACGGATGGTGTTGAATTGGGAAGATGTGTTATGAAAGCCATTGAAATAGCAACAGTAAGTGGACAAACATATCAGACACACACAGCATGCCTGACAGAGTCACACTGGATCCCAATCAAAATTGAAGTCACAGAGGAAGTGACAATCGTTCACACGCTAGCTGCAGATAGTTCGTGCATCCGAGATTTGTTGCATCCGATAAACCCAGACATCGTCATCCAAGAACAGCCGAATAGATCAATTTTTCCGGCAGATTGCGGTTTCCAAGCAGCAGCATGGATCATGAGCCAAGCAACAGAAGTGCAGAACAAAAGTGAAGTCTATCCAGTAACAGCAGCAGTAGCAAGTCAATGGAGAAAACTGTTTGGACAATTCCTGGTTGATAGAGGGCTTGATAAGCAATTAATCTATGACCTGAAAGTAGGAGGAATGCCAGATGTGAGTGTCAAGACGCAACTCCAAAATATCTTGCTGCAACATGGGGTGAATGAAGAAAGAGTAGGTCAGTGTGCAGGATACATCATTGAACAATTGGGTATGCAAACCATTCAGCAAGTGTTAGGATCCCCCAATGTATGGAAAGATCTTAAGATCAGAGCATCCCAGAACAACCCACCAATCAAAATTGTTTTGGCTGAAGAACTTCAAAAACTAATCAATGACAGATTAAGTTCAGGACAATCGTTTGGGAGGAAGCAGAACAAAGAGAATCATCGTCCAAAAGCAAGTGTCAACAGTTGGAAAGGCATCAAAGCAAGTCAAGTGTCCGTACCACAGACAGTGTTCAAACAACAAGATGGAGAATTGTTACCGCAGATCACAGTTCATCAATTTCACAGCAAAAGCAAGGGCATCGCAGTGGTCAACATAAACGAGGCCATGCCATTTTGCCAGCTTACCACCCCGATTTCGTCAGAAGGAGTAGGCATGATCATCGTAGACTATCAAGATCCGAGAGTTCCCAAGGCAGCCGAAATTATCCAATTTCCAGCAATTTGTTCAGACACTGGAGATTCAATGTTGGTTTTGGGGGCACTGATCCAATTGGGGCAGAAAAGTGTAGGCAGAAATCCGCCAGAAAATTGTTCGACCATTGAAGAAATCCCCACAAAGGTGGTTCGTACTATGGTGTATCGAGACCAGTTTGCAAAAGTCACATGGGAATCTTTTGTGAAAGGGCCAGTCAAGGCACTGATGGAACTTGACGAGTTTCGTAACCTGCCTGAGGGATCCATAATTGATGTGTGGGACAGACAGCATCTCACGAAGAATTTCCAGAAAACCAAGCAAGAAAACAGTGAGCTGTTCGTCGTATCCATTCGTTGTACCAGTGAAGCAGCAGAAATAGTGTTATCAGCAAGTGGTAAAGATGGAATATATCATGAGCCAAGAACAGATTCAGGTAGGGCCCCCAATGAGGCATTTGGAGTAGTTTGGCTTCCACGTAAAGCGTATGGAGAAGTCATCGTTGCAAAGCAAACATCACCTGTCCAAACATGGGTAGTAAGAAATGGAGATAGGTATGGCTTACGCACCAGCATTGCAGATCACCAGACTCTTCATCGACACCACAAGCCTGACGTTGAGTTTCTCGCTGGAGAAACATCGTCGTTCAAAGTTGGGCCATTGCCCTATGGTACCACCCGCAGCAGTCTTCAAAAGGTGCTGAAAGAATGGGAATGGGCGGCCAGGCCTGTTCAACCGCATGGGCAAGTTCGAAATGGATTGTTGTGGCTAGTGCAGGCAAATCAGGTTCCTCCCTATTGGATATACACCATGAGCCATGGGGATGTACTAATCACCCAGATAGAGCAAGGATCCAAAGGAAGCAAGAGCCATCCAACGAGTTCAGCTCCCTTAGCATCACAGAGAACGTTGCAGCATTTGACCATCAACACAAACACAGGCAAGCCAAAGCCTGAACAACCCATGCAAGATCCCTTTCAAGTGAATGACCCGTGGGCACCATCAGGTGCAGTGTTGTCGTCCAGCCAAATTGCAAGTATTGAGTCGCAAGTGGAGAAAAGAGTCATGGCACAAATGCAACCAGCACTCAAACAAGTGCTGAACCCACATGATGATACAGAAATGATTCCAGCAGTGGATGATCGTGTGTCGCAGCTTGAATCGCAAGTTAAGCAAATCCATGAATGCATGCAGAAAACGAACCAGTCATTCCAATCGTTTCAGCAACAGCAGATGCAGCAGAATCAGAATGTGACGCATCAGATATCATCCATTAAACATCAAGTAGACAACCAACATCAAAGTATGCAATCGATGCTGGACGCAAAGATGGAAGACCAGATGTCTCGTATTGAGGCACTGCTGGTAAAAAGAACCAAATATCATGAGTGACAGCATGTCACATGGAGGGCATATCCAGAATGCCTATCCAACAAGCAAGTATGGAGCATTTTGCTCGAAAGTATCACCATGAGATTAGGGGAAGCTAAGAACCCAGGACCACCACGTGATCTTGGACTTACCATAGGGGCTATCAATGCATGTGGACTTATGAATAAGACTGATTCACTTGAAGATCTTCCTTTTATCGGACAGTCCATTTGGGGAGTTAGTGAGTCACACCTTACGGCCACAGGCATTGTTAAATTTAGACAAGATTTGAAAATCAAGAAAAGTGTTTTTGACCTACACCATGGGCCACCAGCGCCATATCGTTCCAGCACTCAGCATTCGATTGGAGGGAAGCACGTCGGATCGGGTTTTCTTTCCACTGTACCTTGTAAAAAACTTACCTCAGAAATGCCAGCAGACATTCAGCAAACTTCCAGAGTAGATGTCAAAACTTTCTATTGCCAGGGAAAATGGCTCTTTGGGGCCACGTGTTATGGTTATGCACACAAAGCCGAAACACAAGCAGTTAGGAACAGCACTGACCATCTCTTGAAATATTTAACAGATACCATCGTAACAAACATGAAAGGCTATAGATTCATAACAGGAGATTTCAATCAACCACATGGAATTCTTGACCAAACAAAAATATGGGAGCAGTTTGGATGGAAAGAAGTTCAAGTCCACTTGAATGAAACAGAGTACCGACCCATCCAAGCAACATGCAAAAATGCCACAACAAGGGATTTTGTGTGGTTATCGCCAGAACTGCTGCAGCATCTTGAAAAAGTGGAAATCATTGACCATATTTTCCCAGATCACTCAGTTGTTTGTGCACGTTTGAGACCCTTTTTTCACCATGAAAATGTGTATCTTTGGAGAAAACCAAAAGACATAGACTGGAGCGCAGTACCTACACTACAAGAAGAAAAATTTGAGCTTGATAAAAGTCAAACTACTTCGGAAAAGATGTTAAGTATTGCACGAGAGTTTGAAAATAGAATCTCAAAGAATAATAAGCAACAGAACAGGGAATGCTGTCATCCATCACAGCTTGGTCGTTCTGCAACAACTGACACAATCAAAGTTGCAGCATATGGCAGACCTATTCCAAAAGCCAGGCAAGGGGATTACCAACCTCAATACCATGGTATATCCCTCCAATATTCAAGATGGGTCAAGCAGATGCGTCGCATTGAATCTCTTTGTCGTAACCTTGCAAAGGGTACAGAAAATCTCAATGCAAGAAAGCATGCAGACAGAGAATGGCGAGGCATCATGACAGCTTCAGGGTTTCCAGGTGGTTTTCAAAAATGGTGGGAACAGCTTGATAGCAAACATGGACAGGCACCCCCAAGTGTTTCTTGGATTTGCCCAAATTTCCAACACACACAGGGGATTTCGTTTACATTTATGCAAGAGCTTCACCAGTTTGAAAAAATACTGAATCGTGCGCTACAACAAAAGGCAAAAGAAAATAGAATAAACAATCCCAACAAAATCTTCGATGATATTGCTAAACCCAGAGCCGCACCTATTCAACTGCTGGAAGAACCAATTTCAGTGGAGGTAGTGCATGTTAACCAGCAGAATAACATTGTGACTTGTAAAGAACAACTTCATTTTGACATAGGACAAGACTTGGAACATAACGAAACCGTTTTGACAGTTCTTGGACAACCGGGCAGCACAAAATTGAAAGTTTCTGATGTCACTAGTATATCCGTTGGAGACAAAATAGAGCAAAAACGAAAATTTGGGGCAGTTGAAGATATCTTTGAGCAGTTTGGAAAAGAATGGAAAGCCAGATGGGACAGACATGCATCAACCCCAGAAACAGAATGGGCACCAATCGTTGAATTTTTTGAGCTTGCAAAACCAAATATTCAACCACAAGAGTATAGGCCCATTACCATTGTGCAATGGAAGCAGTCACTTCGTCGAAAGAAAAAGAGGGCAGCCACGGGGCCTGACGGATGGAGCCGTGAAGATCTTCTACATCTACCGGACGACTTGACATTAGCTATCATAGAATTACTCACCCAAGTCGAGCAAGGCCAACCATGGCCAATGCAGCTTATGACAGGTATCGTACATTCTTTGGAAAAAACACCACAAGCATCTCGTGTTGGACAATTCAGACCAATCACAATCTTTAGTCTTATCTATCGAAATTGGGCATCGATCAGGGCCCGGGAGGCCTTGCGATATATGATGGATCAAGCACCACCAGGTTGTTACGGCAATGTGCCGGGGAAAAGTGCAACACAATTGTGGCACAACCTTCAAAGTGTTATCGAAAATTGTCACCATAATCATGAGCAAATCACAGGTGGAGTTATTGATATAGTGAAATGTTTCAATCATCTCCCCCGAGTACCATTGGTATCAGCATGTATAACTTTGGGAATGCCGGGGCAAATTGCACAAGCATGGCAAAAAGGGCTGGGGAGCATTGAAAGGCGTTTCAATGTCAGAGGCTCAACAGGGCCGGGAATCCGAAGTACAACGGGGTTTCCCGAGGGATGTCCTTTAAGTGTAGTAGCTATGTTTGCAGCCAACTGCATAATCCATGAATGGTTACTTCGTAAAGCACCCTTATGCCAACTTTGGACCTTTGTAGATAACATTGAAATCACAGCCAGTGATCATGTCGTCGCAAACCATGGAATGAAAGAACTTTCGACCATAGTTGGGGCCCTAGACTTAGATGTTGATGAGTCAAAAACATACATGTGGTCGTCAGATCCAGAAGCGAGAAAATGGTTCCGGCAAGAAGGAACAAACCAAAAAACTTGGGCCAGAGACTTGGGTGGGCATGTCCAGTACTCTCGTCAAACCACAAACAGTGTTATCACCAAAAAAATGGAGGACTTTAAACCTAGATGGAAAGCGGTTCAGAGATCTCAAGCACCGTACTATCAGAAACTTCGTGCATTAAAGTCAGTAGCATGGGCAAACACACTGCATGGCATAAGTTCAGCAAGTATAGGTGACGAAAACTATGAACCGTTAAGGACCGGGGCAGTTCGTGCATTAGGTGAGCATCATAATGGAACATCACCCATTATTCATCTGTCGTTGGTGGAACATCCAAGCCATGATCCAGCATTCAGAGCTTTGTGGCAAACAGTAATTGACACCCGCAACAACGTGTCAAAAACAGTTGCAGAGTTTATCATTACCAAGTTGGCACAAGCAAGCAATAGGCAGAAACCAGAAGTTGGCCCATGCAGTGTCTTACTTCATCGACTTAATCAAATCCAATGGCATTGGGAAGATAACCAATTTGTAGACCATAGAGGGTTGACCATAGATATATGGGATGTGTGTATTCAAGAACTTGCAGTTCGGTTAGCAGAAGCTTGGCAATCACGAGTGGCCAGTGAAAAGGCGTGCCGGAAAACTTTTGGGGGTATGGATAATGCATATGCAAAAATTTCTAGGATCAATCCAAAAGAGCAAAAATTCACACCGCAACAAAATAGTGTCATTCGTAACAGCCAAAATGGAACTTTCTATACTGCAGATCACTTGAAACATAGAGCACAAGGACAAGAGACCACCTGCATGTTTTGTGGACAAGAAGACAATGTATACCACAGAATTTGGGAATGCAAAGCGTTTGAAGAAGAAAGAAATCGATGTCCAGAGTCGATAAAAAATGAATTAAAAGCCATGCCACCGTGTACACATAACCATGGATGGTTTGAGGAACCAGCAACCCTTCAAAAGTTTCGTGCACAGTTGCATCAATTGCCAAAAAATGTTGGAAACTGGACAGAACCCTTTGAAATCCCAGCTGTACTTGATCTTTTTACAGATGGAACTTGTGTGAGTCCTGAATGTGAGACATCTAGGCTAGGAGCATGGGGTGTAGCAGTGTATCAACCAACGCATCCGCAAATGTTTGCAGCAATGGCGTCAGGCATTTTGCCAGGAATCCATCAAACAGTAACCAGAGCTGAACTACAAGCTGCAATCATCGCAGCCCATGTAGGAAAAAGATATTGCAGACCATATCGACTGTGGGTTGATAATGCATATGTTGTGAAAGTTATCAAAATTATCCAGCAAAATTGGGATATTGTGTGGTCACCAGGATCACCTAACCATGACCTGCTAGATGATCTAACATGTGCGTTACGCCAAACAAAAAATCTTTTCCGGGGGGTCACAAAAGTTTATAGCCATCAAAAAAGGGTAGGAGTTACACCAGCAGAGCTATGGGCCTTTGACGGAAACGCTGCTGCTGATACAATTGCAGCCAATGTGTTAGTTCAAGAGAGAGACATCATGCTAACCAGAGAAATCTTGAAAGCAGAGGTTGACCACATCAAAGAACTAAAAACACATTTACATTCGTTGTTTCTTGCAGTAGCTGAATCTAGTTTTAGGAAAAGTTCTGCATATAACAAAAGTTGTCAAGAAGGAGAACAGAATGGTGATTTACATACACGTAAGGTAGTCATGGAACCATGGATTTTCCCAGCAGAGCTACCAAGTGGCTTGGCAGAATATCGTACTGAAGACTGGAACAACATTACCGCTTGGGTGACGTCGCTTCACATGGGGGACGGAACGCCGCGAAGGTGGTCGTGGTTTCAATTGTATCTTGATTTTCAGCGACAGTTTGAGGATGGGACACCATGGTATCATCAGAATACAAAAGAATGGTGTATTTCACAAACTCGACCGAAAGTATCTTTCTTGAAACAAGTGCGATGGTTCAATGCGTATATCTTGAAGGTTGGTCAACATCTTGTGGGAACGATGCCGATACGTCAGCAAATACCGGATTCGTGCTATGTCAGCTTTCGAACGAAAACGCTGCCAGTGTGCGTATCTGAAGAACGACATATGGAGGTAGAGAACATCTTGGGACAGTGGAGATCGTGCTATTCCACTCCAAAGGAGTTGGGTCAAGTTTTTGGTGAGTGATCAAAGGATCACAGGTTTGGGCCTCGAAGCTGTCTGCTCGGCCGTCGCTTCGAAGACGTTCGGAAAAGTCGGAAAAGTGGTTGGGGTATGTAGAGGATTATACTACCGAATTATATAGGGATTATGATAAACCAATATAAGGATCCCTATTAATCAACCAGTATAATGGAAAGTACTAAGGGTTTTTTCCTGGCTCTATTGGTCTTCTCAGAGGCATTCATGCCATTTTCAGCGTTACAAAGGTGAATTTTTGAAGGCACTTCACCTCATAGTTTTGTGTGATTAGATTATGTTAGATTGTTAGATATCCCTACGATATCCCCGATATCAGAGCCAGTAGTGAACTTCAGTATATTTTGAATATGATCTTAGATATCTCGATGGCAGCATCATTACGACCCAGATTGCCAAAGAAAGAAAGAAAGAAAGAAAGAAAGAAAGAAAGATTGGATATTTTGCAAAGGTTACCATGGTTACCTTCCCTGAAACTAACAACATAGCACCTGAAGAACGGATGGTTGGACTACGGGGCCCGGCCTGTTTTCAGGCGACGTCATAATGCGCCTTGACACCATGCAGTCGGAGCTTTTGGCGATGCGAAAACGACAAGATGCCATGGAACAAAAGTATGGTGATTCTGAAACCATTCGACGTGGACAGTCAGGGAACCCTGGAAAACTGAAAGTCATGAAGGTTGTTTTCTTGCCATTTGTGCTAAACCTGGGTACTTTATTGATTTATATCAGAATCAGATATCAAGGTAGTTTGACAAAAAAGTCCAGGGGAATAATATGATTTGTATTGATTTGTAGTTTCGGGCTCTTGGAAAGGGACGGACACACGATTCTAATATTATATTAGTATGATTATATATATGGTATCTACATGTATGTTTTATATACGTACATGTAAATTTACTATATACATGCAAAATTCATAGATGCAAGAGCATGCCAAGAGGCAACCCCATGAACATATTGTTTTGACTGTCAATGTGGTCGTTACCAAACAGCACCAACTTGTGCAAGCCGCGCACAACGTTGGGAGGAAAGTTGCACACGAGTTTGCAAGATTTGTAAGGCTGGACTGCTTGTCAGAGCGTGTCTACAAGGCCTTTCGGAGTTTTCTTGAAGTACATGTGAGTCGTAGCAGACGGGTGCAGATGGATTTTTTCCATTTTGGATTTTGTAAGCATTTTGGAGCAATTGTGCGAATGATTTGCTTGTGGACATTGACAATGGGATATATTGGAAGGGAACACTGAAGCTTGTGTACGTGTTTGTGGTGCTCGAAGTGTGACATTGGTGCAACATTGTTGTGCATCTCCATCACTGTTTGCATCATCTTATCCCATACCATCCATGTATGGTATATTTTTCTACATTTGGTTGATTTTTGTGGTAAATGCAGGTAAAAATACCATACATGGATGGTATGGGGCTATGGACATGCGACAAAGAAGCCGGAGGCTGAGAAGACGCAACGACAGGTCCAGGAGAGGACAGATGATGCTATCGAGAAGGCGTTGAAGTTGGGTGGTGCCTTTGTGTGGGATAGGGGGAAGGAAACTCCTATGCCTTT
This sequence comes from Breviolum minutum Mf 1.05b.01, assembly GCA_000507305.1. Lineage (NCBI taxonomy): Eukaryota > Dinophyceae > Suessiales > Symbiodiniaceae > Breviolum > Breviolum minutum. Next base: position 11,275 of record DF240298.1, read on the forward strand.
GCCTTTATTGTAGTATTTCATCTGTGAAAACCGTTTGCCAGACTGTAGCTGGGCCAAGTACGTATCACATATCTTTCTTTTTTCCCATTAGTGTTTCATACTATTCATGTGTATATGATTATATCTTATTATTCAAATATGGTCAATTTCAGCCGAGTGTTTCTTTCAACTCGGCATCGGTTTTTTGCCTTCGAGGCACGTGCCGCCTTTCAGAAGACAGCATCAGATATGGAGCACGAGCGGATCAACCTCATGTCTGTCATCACTCAGGTGACCCCTCCGATGTTGTGAGAACATGACATGAAACGTATGATGTGATTGACACACACACACACACAAACCAAGTGATGATGACCCGAAAGTCACCTTAGTTCAGTCAAATTACTTTCCAAACGACTTGAAGAAGATTTCAGTGAAATCTGTGAAATTGGAACAGTCTGGATGCGAGTTATTATTTGGGTGCAGGTGAACCAGAACTTTGAGCATTTGTCCCGTGAGATGGCTCAACTGTCAGATCATGTCACCAGAACTCAACAGGAAGTGGGATTTGGGAAGGGAAAGGTGGAGGTCAAGTTTTAAAATGAAGTTATAACCATTTATAACCCCGTATAAATAGCCTTATAAATGGGTTTCACTGGAGACTAGTTGATTTGGAACCTTCAGAGATGTGCCTTGTTTAGAAGTTTGCTTGCTGCATGTCACACTTGAGACAGCTCTGACTAGATTGACAGATCATTGTTTGCACGCATAACGGGTGGTAATACATGTCCACGGAGTTTTGCAGAGTTTTTCAGTGTCTACTGAAAGGACAAGACAACATGTGATTGCATTGCAGTTTGTCTCAGTCTTTCATCATGTCCGCAGTTGACACGCGCGCAGGACCTGATTCATTTGCAGCAGGAGCGGGTGACATCTAATGTGCCGTCATGACGGTTTAGATATCTCCACATATCTCCATTTCACAGTGCAGTTTCACACATGACATAGAGCAAGGAAATTATGAAGCAGAGGATGCCAATAGATTGCAAGATACTACACGTAGTTACATATGCCACCTGAAACAACAGACAAATGACAGCAGAGGTTGACCTTCTGCACACCCAGGGCCGGGACCTGTGTTGTATTGAAGTTGTGGCATGTCTCACATGCACAGGAGGTGGCAGAGAGATGTGTGGATGATGCCACTGGATTTGCACATCAACTTGCCCATCTGGAGGTCAGCTATCATTTTCAAAATTGACTTGGTGCAATGCTCTGATATGTTGAATATCTTGATTAGTGACTTTTCCCAACATTATATAGGGGTCTCAGAAGGTGTGTTTTTTTCCATGTTTTGTCCTTAAAATCATTACATAACAAAACACCACCGTAATCACCGGGTGCCTTCCTTTTAAAGGAACACCATTCTGGCCACTTGCGGGAGATTCGCGAGTCGCAGTACCTCGGTGAAATCATTTGGTTGGCCGCCACCGGGCACCGATGTTTGAATTTTGATCCTTGGAAAAATCCTTGGAATTCTTGAAGCTTTTGAAACGGTTGATGTGGTCGTGTTAAGGGAGCCAACCGTTTTGGGATTTTTTGGTTTGAGGCATTCTTTGTCCCAACAGCTGATGGATGTGCAATGCCAACTGGTACCAGTTCTGGAGCAAGATCGATCCATTGCTCACTTTCGAAAAGAGGTCCATTTTGAAAAGGGAAAATTTGGTGATGAAACGTTCACATCGACACAGGGGGTGTAACACGGGGGAAACCCTCCTTGGAACTAACATATCCCACCCAAACGGGAAAAGGAACATCATCATCTTCAAAAGTGCCTTTGAAAGGGGATATCTTCCCAGGGGGTTGACTATAGTAAGTCCGTCCCATGCACTTGAGCAGGTGGGAACATACCTGGAGCAACTCACTCATATGGCACATGACTCAGAGGCGAGGTTGGGGAGAACTACCTGGAGTGTCAGGGATGTCAAACCCCCAAGAAAGGAGGTGCTTCCAGAGTGCTGGAATGCCAGACAACATGGAAATTATCCCAGGTATACAAAAAAACAAAAATATATATGGAAGTGATTTCAGATGGTGAAGATGAATTACATAATGCAAGATTAATGACTGTTTTTGACAAGCTAAATCTCATGGTGTCTCATTCCAGTATGTCTCATTCCACTGTGCAATACATATGTTATGTTATAGTATTTTCGTATGATTATATCTATATGTACGTATTTTTTGTATAGAATTAAATATCCATACACCATACATATACATTTTTATGTTATACATATGTACGGGTGTTGATGTAGTTATATCATACGCACGGCAACAAAGCAACCCATTTTTGGTTTGCTGTGTGAGTAATCTAAATAAACAAATGAGGGGTTGAACAAAACCGACTCAGTGGAGGCAAGAGTTGTGGAAGTATTTTAGTGTGTACCCCATACTTGTACCATCCACGTATGGTATATTTACCTACATTTACCATAAAAATCAACCAAAGGTATGGGTGTGGAAGTGACGTTTCCATTGTCCATTGCTTGCGCTACTCCACCTGGCCACGAAAAAACTCAGCTTTGGGTGCATCCAAAAGCCAGGCTCAATGTCGCAATCTTTCAGAGCAACTTTTGCATATTCGCAAGGAGGCCATGTGAATCTTGCCATTTCCAGTTGGGCCATTGAGTTGATCTGTGTAATACTTTGGTTTATGAGATCATGACCGGATACACAAGTTTTTTCAAAAATCGGGACCAAATCAGATTTTCACAGGCTACAAGTTCTACAGATTTCTGAGAACATTTCCTCAGAGGATCTATTGTACGTACCATAGATTCGTACCTTTGTTTCTTCGGAATTTGGCTGATGTTTGAGTCTTTGCTTTGGAAATTTTCTTATTCGAAGAATTATTCAAAGCATAGCAAAATACTCAGACGGTTTTGTGACAAAACGACGCGAAACTGCAGGTAACAAGAAAGATTGCGGATGAGATCAAACGCCACGTGAAGGCACTGGCAGCATAGGGGTTGGTTTTTTGGGGCATTTTTGTTAGGCCTTTTCAGTCTCACAACTGTTGAAACGCTTGCTTGCCCTGGCCAGTGAATGATGAGAATCAAACCAACACTTTCAATTTGAAGTGATCCTGATTTAAAACTATCAAACAAAAAAAATGAGATTAACAACAGTTGGGGTAATGATTAGATAAAAATTGAAGAACATGAGATAAAAACACTTGGGGTAATGGGTAGATATTTTGATTCAACAATCAGAGAGTCAGACAAATTCATCGATTCCATAAACCTCGGGACCGAGTCAAAGGTTGACTTTCAGTGATCAATGCAGTGAACTGAAATGTCAAGATAGGAAATCATGATGGAACCAACTGCCCTTCAATACCCATACCATCCGTGTATGGTATATTTACTTACATTTACCATAAAATCAACCAAATGTAGGTAAATATACCATACATGGATTGTTTGGAATATATAAATCCATAAAACTCCGGCAAACATTTCAGCATATGTTCATGCGACTGTATTTGTGACCATGTTTGGTTCATCAGGATCTTCTTCCAGATGTGCAAGCTTCCAATGAGCAGGGGACTTACCCATGGGCAATGCAAGCAGCATGTGATTCGGAAAATCATGCAGGGATGTTTGCTTCATGTTTCGAGGATGGACCAGGTGGACGCAACTGGCTATGGACCCCAAGTACCTTGTTTGCATCCTTTGTTTGACAATGGATACAGTGACACAAATACCTGATTTCATTTATGACTCATGACTGGAGACGATTCTCTTGCCTAACTTTTGTACTATATATATATATATATTTGGAATGCTTGGAAACACTTTGAGTTGGTTAAGTTCATAAACGCAGATGCTTACAACCCACAGGAAGTGGGGGTTATAATTGACCTCATCCTTTGTGAATTGATCGTTGAGGTGACCTCTGTGAGAGACAGCAGAGGTCAGAGCCGAAAAGTTTGCTGATTAGCAAGCTCCTCTTGGATCAACTTTCCGTACTTTCTGTCAATGTTGGTTCCTGGGTTTCTTTTTCAAAACACTGGTGGAAAGTCTTTTGACTTTGTGTTTGTACATAGTAATAGCATATATATATATATATACATACATTATATATAAATCACCACGACGACCATCCCGAATCCCACACAAAGAACGAAGGACATTGTATATCTCTGTATCTAACATGCTTAGTTTTCTCAGTCGGCTCCAAGTTTGCAGTTTCGCCAGGTTCACAGAGTTCTGCCAAGGCATATCGGTTGTCAGTTGGGAAGATAGAAGTTCTTGCTTTTGCCACGTTGTTTTTTCCGTACATTTGTGGACATAGTCTTGAGGATGCTTGGGATGCTATTGATTCCAGCAGGTGGCCTATAGTTATTTTATTAAAAAAGAATTGGTATTGGTTGAACAAAGATTTGTTTGGTCTTGTAGTTGTTGATCTGAACGGTGATATCTGGAGTCTCACTCATTTTGTGAGCGAATGATGAATTTTGGCGAATCCATAGTTTTAATCAGTTTTTGATTGACAGGTTTGGTTAACCTTTGTGCCAGGCAATGAGTCCAAAAATGCTCTACACATTCACATGTCAACTTTGCTCTTTGTGTATAATTGATATATACGTATAATTATAGTTATATATGAATACTTTACCATTTACCCACAATTTCCTTCCAGATTGGATTTCTGTCAGGCCACCGATGATACAAAAGGATGGTTGGACGGAGAGCACAGGTGGGTGAATTTCATCAGCTGGACAAGTGATTGCAATGTGCAAAGTTCAAAACATGGAAATGTAGGCTAATATGATGAATCATGTGAATCCACATTTAAGATACTGCCTTTGGAATTAGTACCTCTGTGCTGCTTTGCCCTGTGTTTCTATTATATTGTTGTACGTATAAAATTGTACTTATATTGTGGTAAGAGGTTTGGTGCTAGTATATTATTTGAGATGAGTGGGAAGTGAAGTTCAATAGGAATCCCCTACCAAAAAGACATAGATATTGCTGTGGCAATTTGCCGAGATAACAAGACTGTGCACACATTATTCACCATGGTCCAAGTTGATAGCAAGTGGTGTTTGTTTGTTTGTTTGCTTGTTTGTTTGTTTGTTTGTCTGTTTGTTTGTTTTCAAAGCACTTGGTGTTTCCCAGGCCGCATGCTTGAAATAAACGTATTCAACAAATAATACGCATTGACATATTCCACAAAGATTTCAAAGACTCCTTTTCCAACGAAGTCTTCTTTTCTTGCAATCCTGCTTAGATTGTAATAGGTATATAAAGAATATGGGAAGGTTAAATAGATTTGTAGGCAAATTCATGGTCAAGAAGGCTCACCTCTCTGAAAAAAAAACCTTGGCTGCCTTTTGCTCTTCACTCCAGGCCGCCTCCAACGATGGATGAGCGATCCAAGTCATGCTGTCCAGATGATTCACCGGAGGGTTTCGTTTAAATCGGTTGTGTGGCCATAAGAAACTCCCAAGTGTAGCATGATGCACGGAACCATCATCATGACAGGCAGAGCCGTGGTGCTTTTCCGCAGGCCCAGCGGTATCCAGCGGTTGGGGCATTTGCGAAAGTTGTGTGTGTGTGTGACTTCAATGTGCAGAAACAGGGTCCATACTCGTATTTAACCAATATAACTTGCAAATCTTGAAAGGCATCATCAGATATGATATCAGATAAGGATTGATAAGGCTTCTTCTAGAACTGGGGGCGGGGATGCCTTTGTGCTGGGATCTTTGTTTTGGGTAGGCCAAAGACGTTGAGGATGGGCAAGATTACAGGCTTGACCCATTCACTTTGGCAGCAAATCCACTCACAGTCGTTGACATGTTTGGTAGCCTTGGGATTGCTGGACGTTGTACAGGCTCTTGGAATTCTTGCTGGCACAGGACATAAGTGTGACATTGAAATTCTGTGTAGAAAGGGAAGTTTTCTTGCTTGAAAAAACAGATTTCATGAAGATTCATCATTTGTGGTGCCATTTTTTCATCAGCTAAACACAAGCTGTCACAGAAAACACACGTCGCAAAACCGGAGGATGACTTCGCCCAGGGACCACGGCGAAGAGAGGAATCATTGAGGTGCTCCGTTTTTTTTGGTTTTTTGATGATGGTGAAAAACAGCAGATTCAATAGGTTACTATAGGTTGCAAGGTCGAAAATTAGTTGGGTTTCAATACCTTGTTGAACAAAATGGCAAGATTTTGATGGAATTTTCTTTAAAAAAATGATGGATGATCCTGACAAAGGAAGCACTCAACATCACCAATTGAAATGATGGAGTGAGTGTTATGTTCAAGTTTTATTACTAGGTGGTGGTTTCAACGATTTTTAATTTTCAACCCTACCTGGGGAAATCATCCAATTTGACTAATATTTTTCAAGTGGGTTGAAACCACCAACTAGATTATCTCTGAAAAGATTGGGACATTTGCCATTCTTAACTTCGTTACATGTCGTCTTTTTCCCATACCTTTTGCAGGTGGCCAAGTGGAGAGAAACTCCGATCCAGCCTTCTAGGTGCCTGAATGTCATTAATGACTTTACTAAAAAGACCATACTTGCATGAAAGATTACTGTAGATTTTTTTGAAGCATTGTAAAAAGTCACTTAGTTTGAAGTGCATGGTTCATTTTTTAGTAGTTTGCTCTATAGACAAGTTTAAACCAAGTTTTCGTGGCTGTATTTAGGGACCTTTAGGACTCACTAAACAGATGCTTTGTTGAGGTGCCTACCAGAGTCATTGAAGCATCGAGATGTCGGCGTGACCTATGCAGCTGGCATCTCATGAGCCGTAGCTGCAGAGTTTTCACTAAATGTAAGGATCGGTTCAAAGAAGGGAACCTTAGGAATCCACCGAATTCTCTTTGACAATTTGATACATCATTGGAAAACTGTGTTAAAGTGTTGAGTCTTGTTTTTTTCTTTTTTGATAAGTGCTTTGAATCGAAGATAGGCAGTCGGACAAATGATCTCGATATGTTTTGGCGACCATGGAATTCAGACCATGGAGCATCAGTCAAACCCCGTAGAGCTGAGACAACCTCCCGTTGCGGCCAAAGTTGCTGTGACAAAGCTGGAGGCTGCCATTTCCAGTCTTAGCATTCAGAATACATTGAACCACATTTTCGTACGCATACAAAAAGATCAGGCTGGTGTGTCCGAACAAAATTAGCAGCCCCCCCAAACCGTCACATCATGGGAATTTGGGCGGTTTCTGTGGGTTGATGTGGGTCACGCTTGTGGATGAATTGCATGATATGCGCCTCCTAAGTTCTATAAGTCTAACGTAAGTTTCCTATGCCACTTGTCACCATGTCACAATATCATCACATCATTAATTATGGCCTTTCCACGTCACCTGGGCTCGAGTTGTTGACCTTAGCAGGGAAATTAGGCGCAGACGATCACTCTCGATTCTATATTCACTTCACAACCAGTAACACACCGAGTGATTTCTTGGCTGTGATTGCGGTCCTGTGCTGTGACATCAGCTGAGCGTTTTTGCTCAAGACTGCCAACGCCGACTTTTTTGTCAAGAACAAGAGCAATGGTCTCGACATGTGAGCTCATGAGAATTGAAGTGTGCGCACTTCTCAAGCATATTGCGCATCACGTTTTTTTTGGGGGACATCGCACTTGCTGGAGAAACAGTATATTTACACCTTCACCAAAAAACGTGCTTTTCAAAACTCGAGATTTGCAATTTGCACAGTATCCATGGGATTTAAGCGCAAAGCTGATCCAGCCGAAGTGGAAGAGATTGAAGATGAGGAGGAGGCACGACTTGGGAGTCAATTTCTGAATCATCCCCAAATTTTTTGTTAGTTCAATGTTGATAGGAATCATACCCAAATTTTGCCATCATTTTCCCTGGGAAGGGTTATACCCAAAAATGTTGGTTTCCCCTGTGTTATTTCCCGGAAGATTGGAATCAGGGGGAATGTCACCGTGACATGGGATGATGTACCTCCACAGGTGGTCAAAAAACCACCAGCGCTCCCACGTCCACGGAAGGAACCGCCATGGTTTTTGGGGGGAAGATGGAATCCTGGAGAGATTGAGATTTCGTGGTGAAGAAAGTGTCTTACCCCACCTAAAAAAAAGAGAAAGTAAGTGAAAAAAAAGTTTGAAAGCAGGGAATACTCTCGAAAATTCTCTTTAATTTCAGCTGAATTTGATTGAATTTCTATATCCAGATATGATATCATCATGAAATGTCTCACCAGTTGCAACTTGTTGTTTGGGAAATTTTGTTTCCTTTTGCACCCTTTACCGGTGTCTAAGGATGATAGACAGTGCGCATTTCATTTTGGCTAGGGGACAATGTGAAGTCTCTTTTGCGATCCACTCAGTGAAACACGGATGCCCTTTTAAAGTGCTTCAACTATTCTATCAATTTATAGATTCATCATGCCATAGCTCCACTTAGATGTAGATATATATATATATGTATTTATGTGTATCTTTTAGATTTGCCGCCATGATTTTGCAGATTTACCTTCCACAGCTTGTCGTCTAAGGGTGCGGGGTTTCCACACAGACAGGAGCAAGCCTTGTGTTCTCGCTTCTCTCCTGCAGCAGAGGCGAAAAGTTGGATGAAGTGAAGTCACATGCATTGCTTCCCTGTAGTTGGAGATGGTCATCAACCCAATAGTAGGTTTTTATATACCCATTTTATAAGGATTCCCTATTTTTCAAAATTTTCAGGTGGGATGAGTTTATCCCAAATACAAGGAGTTGATCGACCCTGGCACACATGAAAGGCGATCAATGATTCTTGCTGTTATGCACGTGTGAAGCTGGGATTCCCAGGTTGAGACAAACTTGTTTGTTACAACATGACAAGTTTGCGCCGACACATCCTATTTTTTTTCGGGGGAGGTGGATATGAGTATACTTGTCAAAATTCCTTATCACCAAGTTTAGATCACATATTACCATTATGTATATATAATATCTATATGGAGTGACAACATCATAACTCTTACCATCAACTCGGATGGATTTGTAAAGCGAATCTTCGATCGAAAAAACTAAGGGTTGGTCGATCCGTGCAACAATGCGCCGCCAAGCGCTATACGGAGTGAACGCCGAGTTGTTGTCGAGTTGTGTCATTTGTTGTGACGAGTTGCAGTTTCGCTGCAGGACTGGTTCTGTGCAGATCATGAGACAGACAAGCAGTTCAAGACTGAGGGTGTGTCAGCTGAATTGTATTGCATATCATTGCGATTTTGCAAAAGATTGTGTATTTAAGGATGTTGAATCATGATACAAGATGGTGTTTTCACAAAATGGCTACAAAATGGGCCCCTACTAGATGTAAATAGAGTTTATTTCACCCTATAAATGGCCTTATAAAACAAATGGGTTTCACTTGGATTTTTGTTCACCCCAAAAATTAGTGGAGTTATACTCTCCACGGAACTAATATATCACACCAACAAAAGGGAAACGGAAAAATCATCAAAAGTGCCCGGTGAAAAGGACATGTTAATTTCCTGTACGGTAACATTTGTTCAGATTTTTTTGGTAAGTTTCAGTCATCTTTTCCATGCACTAAGAAAGGATGGGGGCAAACATTTTTCGCCTTCACTATTACCCATAGACTCCATGGGACTGGTATTTTTTCCTACATGAAAACCATAACACATCAACCATTCATGTAGGTAAATATACCAGTCCCATGGATTGTTTGGGCAAATACGAGGATAAGTTTGATTCCCATAAAACTCCGGTTGATAATTCCCAAAAACACCATGCAGTGGGACTATACCATACATGGATTGTTTGGGAAGAAATCCTGCACCACCTGGGATGTATAAAACCATGTAAATACGGGATATTTACATATAAACTGGTGATCGCCGGATTCCTTCCATCAACAGTATCTTTGCAACATTTTTGGGAAGGTACCCACCTCAAACCAGCATAACCGACCCACATATATATATATATATATAATGTATATATATATATATACCATGGACAACTTACCGCCGGTTTTTGGGCCCCAAGGCGCCTGCTTGGCAGAGTGGACGGTCCCATTCCCAAGGTGCACCTTTCAAATCTGAGAGAGTGAATCTATAACAATCAAACAGTCTTTGTCATTTCAATATTGGACATATCATGTATGATATATAATATGTATATGTATTTTTTTTGAATGCAGATGTATTATATTATATGTTCATATAGGCATTTAGGATCATGTCTAGTGAGTTTAGTTTTGATTTAGAGTCCGTTTACTTCTCTAATCATCCAACTCTTTGTGGTCAGATGGAGCTACATCAGCTTCTGCGTGATGCAGCCAGAAGTAATGATCAAGAGGCGCTGACACACAACTAACGGACTCTGACACGTTTGATGATTTTTTTTTTGGGGGGGGATGTTTTTGGGGGGGAGGTGGTGGATGTGGATGTGACAGTTTGGAATTGAATCAAAGTCGTGTTGGAGTTTAACAAATTGATGTTTTTTGTTTACATATGTTTGGTGATCTCAACCATGATTTCTCAGAGAAACCAACGATACGAAAGGTGGAGAAGAGAAGCCAACGCAAAGTTCTCCGAAGTGCCAGTTTACAGGCCGTTGAGAATCTAATGCCATGCGACATTGCTTCGAGTTTCTACAGTAAGGTTGCCGAACACTGATCCCTAAGAATGTTGGATTGACCTAACAAATGCAAAGTTGTTTGGAGTTTTTGGGTGAGTTTTTCGTGAGTTTGTGTCTTGATTTTTTAGTGTATTATGGTATATTATGGTATATTACAGTATGGTTGTTGTTGTTGTTGTTGTTGTTGTTGTTGTTGTTGTTGTTGTTGTTGTTGTTGTTTCACATTGACATTTCTCAGAAAAGGGAGCTGGTGGGGCATCCTGAATCGTCAGGCTTTGAATATCACTGATTTACGCCGATTTGGATCAAAGGACACTGCGCTTTTTGAGCCAATTTGAGACAGGCAGTTTCACATGTGCGGTCGATCAACTCCCTGTGTTGGGGATAAACTCATCCCACCTCTAGGAATCCTAATAATGAAGCCCTACTATTGGGTTGATGACCATCCCCTATGATACAGAAATACTGAGAGTTTGGAACCCTAGTGCACATGGCAAGTCCTTTGGTCATTGTGGGTTGGTGGTCCTACAGGATTCAACTTCAGAAGCTTCGAACAAACGACATGAAGAGGTGGCCAAATGGGAGGCTTCAGATGATATAGGATTTTTCAAGATTTTGAAACTCACATTCGAATGATTTCTGCAAAATAAAATCAACAAACCATCCATTTTCCTGTGTTTTTCAATGCTTGTCATCCTTGTTCTTTAGCTCAATTTGGCAAATATCTTCATGCTTCCTCAGGTGGTGGATGAGGTGATGAAACAGCAGGAAGATGATCTATGGTTGGTTCCTGAGTTACTCACAGAGATCCAGGAGGAGTTTTTGGATGGGATGTTTTTGGTGGATCAAGGCGAGAATTCATGAGAGTAAGAGACCTGGACAACGTGAGCGTGAACACAAAAGTCGCCGTTTTGGGTGCTGAGAAGCAGATTCCGGAAAAATACAAAACGCCGTGGTGAAACTCCGAAAGTCATCAGAATGTCGATGAATGTCGCTGAAGGATATTTGTGCGTATGTTGTTTGCTGTATCGGCTCAAGGTTGTTGATGCGAGGGAGAGTGTTTGGAAGAAGATTTAGATAGATTTAGTATGATTTAATCACATTTCTCCCTCATATCTGATATTCCGACAGTATTCATCTTAAGTCAGAAAGGTTTCATACCAGTGAGCAACGGTAAGGGTGTTTTCGCAACCTTTGAGCCCTGTGGCTGTTGACTGAAAAACATCCATGGAGGTAAACCGTCTGAAAACCAGGCCATGGTAGCGCTGGCAATTCCTTGCGACCTTTTTGGGATGGTGAAAACGTGACCCTTTCAAAGGTTGTTGGTGACCTCCAACGTTTGGGGATAAAAAGGTCACGAATTGAATCACCTGGAGACAGATTGTTTGATGCTGAAGTTTTGAAGACAGATTCACCATCTGATTTTCTCGGTAGGCGTAGTCGGCCATTGGCTGGCAGCCAATGTCTCAGTGACATCGCGGTCATCTAAAAACAACTCCATGTTGTACTTGTTGTGCCTTGATTTCTACAGTGTATAGTTTTTTGTTGTTTGCTTGGAATTCTGTGTGCGATGCTTTTTGGCCAAGATTGGTTCTACAAGCGGATCATTTTGGTGTTTGCCTTGGCCACAAGCTCAGAAGTTTATCCGTCAATCCTTCCCAGGAATCTTCACGAAAGTCAAGGCGATCAATGTGAGCAATGGAAAAAAATCTGGTTGTTCAGGGCAAAATTAGGGATTATACTGTCTACCTAGTTATGTCATGGATTATCCATCAAACCGGTATAAGGATCCCTATATTCAACCACCAGTATTTTATGGCCTCCATCTCACCCCGCTCCACTGAATCAAAGGTTGGCTTTCACCCAAGTTTTACCTTGGGCAGTCTTCTCCAAAGAAGAGGCGGCTCGAAATGGGATATGAAAATTCATCAAAAAAACCACCATGTCAGTGATGAAACACCTTGGGTGTTTCAGGCTAAAGTCTTCCAAAAATTGCCATGGTAGGATGTCAAACTGCTAAAGTACCTCGAGAAGCTGTGGAAGCTGAAGTGGTGGAATCCTTTCAGAATGAAAAGTTGGACTATGCCCGGGATACCCAGCAGGTTGATCCAAACTTATAGCTGGCCGACATTTTTGATGAAGTTTGGAAGAAAGGGGAATACATAGATTTTTGTTTAAGCACTTTTTTCATTTAGGTGGACATTCTTCAAATTGAGGGGATTTTTTTTGTTGGTCAAGGGAGATTCTGTTTATTGAGGGGAGACGCATTTTTTGGACTAACTTTATTTAATTGAGGGGGGATGTATTTTTTTGGGGTGAGACAGTTTTTGATTTAGTGCTCTATTTTGAGTTGAGTGGATTTTACTTTTTAGGGAAGGGGGTTTTGTTTTCTATTGAAGAGCGACATCTTTGAGGGGGACTTTTTTAATCATTTTTTTGAGGGGGATTTCTTAAGTGATACCGAAGTGATGCGAACAGGTTTACTTGTAGATTTTAGGTGATTCCTTGTGTGCTATCTCAGCAACAAAAAAAGACACGTACTCAGTACAGGATTACCGAAAGTCGAATCTTTGCCAAATTTGATGGTCTTTCCATGTTTTTTTAAAATCACCTTGGAGTAATGATACTGTTGATGGAAGAAATCCTACACCACCTGCCACCTGGGATGTATAAAACTCTGTCAATCATGAGATATTTACAATATCAGCTGCACCAGTTGAGGTTGGTAGTTTATCGCATTATTTCCCAGGGTTTTTGAGCATCTCAGGTGGTTAGCCAGATTTTAGTCATCAACAGTACCAGGTGCTTCCTGTTGGACCCGCTTGTCCTTTTCGATCAGACACTATGGTGCTGGACCTCAAAAGGGCTGATACCAAAAGTCCATGGGTTCCATGGCCATGTTCAACTAGGTAGTCGCAACTCACATATTACAGTATTTATTGAAGGGCTACCGCCCATGCCGCCGACCCCTCAGTGTGCACGAAAGAGACCTGCATCGAGAAGGGACCTCAACGATCCGTTCCATGTCCCTTAGAGGCCCTTGTGGTAGAAAAGTGCCATCGTTGCTGTTTTCATATGACAGGCCAAAGGTTTGTTGCTTTTGGAACCTACGAAAAATGCCGAAAATAGAAAAATGCCGAAACGTTGCTTTTGGAACCTACTAGAAACAAAGAAAAAAGGTTGCCTCAAGCAAGGCAAACCTTTGCGCAACGTAAGACTTGGAAGCCTGCAAGCCACCAGACCAAACCCAAGAAAAACGTGCTTGGGACGCGCATGCGAAAAAGCAGAACCCCAGCAGGTTTTGTGCCCAAGCCATTGCGAAACCGCAGCCGGAAAAATGCCGAAACGTCGCTNCCCCCTTGCCGAGGGGTCGGCGGATTTTCACCCCAAAATCTGGGGGAAATGATCCGATTTGACTTGCGTATATTTTTCAAATGGATTGGTTCAACCACCAATTAGATAAGGTCCGTGGCAATTTTGAAAAGGAGATGGCCATGGCGCACTACACTGCTGCAAGTAAATCAGGTTTTGGCCCTTTTTTTCCAGCAGCAATGGCGACATTTTGCAGAGTTGAAGACGTAAAACTCGGAGTGACAGACGGCAGATGGTGGCAGATCACAAGATACAAGTGTGGTTTGGCACCAGTCAATCAAGTCAAATATCACTCATTTTCAACGTTTGAGCCAGGTGAATTTGATGCCCTAGTTCGGCAGATTGCTGCAGGTGGAACTGTGAAATAGTTTTTTATTCCTGGTTGAGTTTGAACATGGTGTGAGAGACTTGAAAGTTGTGGTTCTTCTGGAAACGCTGTCAACCATTTTTACATGTGTATTTGTATTGCTATAAGTATACGTACTATATAATAGATGTAGACAATGTGCATTGGTGCAGAACGATATGTGCGTAAAATCATTTTTTCTAAAGTAGTTTTGTCCAGAACAAGATGTACATATTGAATCATTGCACCATATTTTATATTCGATACATTTCGATAGTATATACATATATACATATACTGTACATACATCATTGTAGATATATATATATATATTCTGGATATCTTCAAAAACAAGATGGAACTCCTATCAAATAACTACATGTCACCGATCATGGAAAACCAACTGAAACAACTGATGTCCAGGTATCCCTCCAGATCCACGACAGCAGAGGAAGGCGGACAATTGGCATGAAAAGAGTATTTGTGATACAGAACTAGGTGGTGGTTTGAAATATTCTTTTATGTTCACCCCCAAAAATCTAGGGAAGATTCCGACCCACCCATTTTTGACGGTTCATATTTTTCAAAGGAGTTGGTTGAGAATTACTTGAGAAACCCAATAAGGTCACTATACCTTGTAGGATCCATGGGACTGGTATATTTACCTACATGAAAACTATGAAAAAAAGTCAACCATTCATATGGTAAATATACCAGTCCTATGGATCCGTCATGGGTATTAGTAGGTACTATTCACAAGAAAAAACATGAATTGACGTTGGGGCCAGGTGGGCTTTGACTTGAAACAGCAGGCTGGGACTGAAGGAATTCATGTGAGCAATGAAAAAAAACCTGATTGTTTAGGGATGTTTAGGTTATATATGGGATTATACTACCCATGGATATAGTGATTATAAGAAGCCCTTATAAGGATCCCTATTAAATCAGGTTGTTCTTGGCAACAAAATGCTGCATGGAAAGCGATCCGCAAATTTCCAGGGCGATCGCTTGAAACAGCTTTTGGATGCCATGGAAGAATCTCAGGATTTTCAGGTTGGTATCTCAGTGGTGTGTTGTTGTGAATCACTTCAGTGATGAAGTGATCAAAGCCGAGTCAATGAGTCGAGTCGTGGGTAGATCCCCCCCCCAAAAAATATATAAAATCACAAAGGAAAACCATTTTGTTTAGTTAAAAAGAACCTTGATTTTATATAGATGTTCAAACCCACACCAGTTTTTTTGGTTGCAATCCCTGTAGTAATTATATATAGTTCATGTTTTTTTCTTTTTCGCGAATATCTTCATGACTTGCATTTTTCCCCCCACTTTCTCTCCCCTCAAAAAGAAAAAAACATGGACAGCGGGAGAAAAAAAAAGGTGATTGAAGCCTATCACATTATGGAGCGGAAAGCCTTGAAAATGGGCGCTCCGAGCATTCGAACTGCCGGGGCAGCTAGAGCGACAAAACCGGGGTGACACGGGGAACGATCGCAGCGGCTTCTGTTCTCAATGAGGTGGAAAAGATGACGTCCTGGCAGGTTCAACATGGGGTCATCATGGAAGGGGGCATGGTGGGGTTTCAAGAAAACATGTTTGTTCTTCTACTTAAGTTGTTTTAAATTTGCACTGGTGAGGATTTGAAGTCAGAATCTCCCAGTGAAGATAGGTTATTCACCTTTTTTTTGGGGGGGGTAATGAATGTGCCAAGTGACCAACAAGAATCAGATGCATGGAAATTTCAAGGGAAGGTGAATACCTCGATACAAGCAATTGACTGAAGCAGATTGAAGAAAAGACATCCTTAGCACCTTATCAGTATCATCATTTTCCAGAACACCACTTTCTAAGAACATTTTTGGGAGAACCAAAGTCTTGAGACCTAAAAGATTTTCAGCACAGTAATCCACACCTTTTGCAGGAATCAATTTAAATAGACCATTTTGAAAAAGCTAATACAAAGATAGGATAGGTATTTTTGTGCCAAAAAGAAAACAACCAAAAACCCAACGGTTTTGGACGCCTGAAAAGCCATGGGATCCAACAACGGTCCACTTGTTGCCGCCAGGGCGCTGGGATTATGGCAGAAGCGGATGGGATGATGGTGCCACCACCGCCTCAAGGCTTGCGGCTTGGAGGGAGAAGCAAGGAGGAAGATACCTTTGAATATGTATGTATGTATGTATGTATGTATGTATGTATGTATGTATGTATGTATGCATGGATGTATGGATGGATGGATGGATGGATGGATGGATGGATGTATGTATGGATGNATTATTTTCACCATCCATTTTGGGGGTTTGCCTCCTATTTTTGGAAACACCCATATATATATATATATTATATGCTGCAAACAAAAGTTGAGATTGTCTCTTAATCAACTTGGAATCATCCACATATTTTTTGGGCTGAATTTTTGAATCCTTTGAAATTTATTTGCTTAACCCATATGGTTTGATTCCAAATCCGAGTTTCAAAACATGGTTCACACGAATAAAACAATATAAAACAACATAGATAACACAAGCCGGCCATGTTTTCCGAGCTTTTTTTTTTTAAAGAAGTCACTTCAGGTGTTGATCCTGTGGCTTTGGCGAAGCAAGCACCTTCAGGCAAGTTGGCATTTGATGATTCATCCATCCACGATTTAATACTTTGAGCACCTTTTCATGTCCCAGATTTGACCCATACACACTGTACACACTGATGACATCTCGTGGGATTTTCTGGGGACTGGGAGCTTGGGGAGCTTGGGACTGAACAGGACGATCAGCCTTGCAGAGGCTCCCTTTTGGTGCATCAAGTTCTGAGTGGTGTCAGAGTGGATCTTGTGGATCTTTAGAAATGGATACAACATGTTTTCTTTTTGACATGCTCGACTTGTACCCCCTTAGGACATCATGATCGAGTCATGGATCTGTGAATGATAGAGATGTGAGGTGGTATTGCCCTAAGTATTTCTGATGGCAAAACTTTCTGTTGCTTGGCGTCAATTCAAAGCTCCCTGTGAGTCAGCCAAATGCTCCTCGAGTGCTACCATTTGAGGAGGGCAGCGACAAATGTTTGCGGAGTCTGGGTCAATGCCTCAAACGGATTGTATTCCCTTGTAGCTAGAGCATGCAAGAAATGTATAGAAATGTATTTCCTTCAATGCATGAGATATTATGTACTGTTCTGTACTGTATATACTGTTTATATAACATATAGATATACATAGACACCACAGTATATAACATCATACAATGGCAAGGCATGTACTACATTGAATGATCCCCAACTCCTTAGAACAACTGAACTACTATGAATCCATCCCCCTGACATTGAAACATATCT
The DNA here is from genome assembly GCA_000507305.1 of Breviolum minutum Mf 1.05b.01. NCBI lineage: Eukaryota > Dinophyceae > Suessiales > Symbiodiniaceae > Breviolum > Breviolum minutum. The sequence goes on from DF240298.1 coordinate 28,956, forward strand.
GCTGTTGACAGAACAAAATCCTGTACCAGTTGAAGGGGTGGGTGTAGTTACTTAGTTCATCCCATTGTTTAACTGAGTTTCTACCCCATTGCAGGAAACAAACAGGTATAGGATTTCGAATCATCCATCCTCATCATCTTGGCTGACCATCCATCCCTCCTTTTCCGGAGGAGACCAGCTTTGAAAGTTCAGAAGATGCCAAACAACTTGGAGCCGGGAAATCCGAGTGATTTCATTCCATCCAAAAATTGAATGGGACCAAAAAACCCCTGAAACCTAACATGTCCCCTAAAAAGTGACCATTTCAGTAGGGAATACATCTTCCAACATGTTAGTTTTCAGGGGAGTATCCCAACAGATCCCAAAGTAACTTGCTTGAGCTACTAGATACTCAGGTTTTTTTTCGGGGGTCTGGTCAACCGTGGGTTCTGTTGGAGATTTCTTGGATTCATGAAACGTGGCCGTTTTTTTTGCTACTGTACACCGTTGAAAGAGGTTTTCCTCCAAGAAATGGACTTGGCATGAATGAATCACTGAGGTTGAATACTTGAAGTTGTCAAAGGAGGCACAAAAACCCCGCGTTTTGCGCTCTCCTGTCATCAACAAAAAACTGAATATAGCAACAGCAGTCCTAAACCACATACTGGGTGTTTTAGAAAACAACACTCTTGAACTTAAAACACAATCTTGAAAACTGCCTATCTTGGTGAAGATGATTGGGAGTAGGTTTGGCAATCTTAGGTACACCCCGGAAAACCAACATAGCACCTGAACCTGAACATGGACTTTTTAAAGCAAAAGGAGATTCCTAGTGGAGACCTTCATTTGTTAATGGTTCCATTTGTGTTTTTCGGGGGTGTATGTTTCCTGAGATGTCAGCGTCTTTATACCAACGTTTCGCCAGCATTCGGACATGGTGAACTTTGGAGCAAAGTACAAGGATTTTGATCAAGCTGGCAAGGAGGTCATCATCTCAGGTCATAAGGGTTTTCAAAAAATCACTGGTTATGTCGGTGTTTATGAAGACATGTAAAGTATATCTATGTCTATATGAAGATATGATACCTACCTATTTCTGCTTCTCTACTACCAGAACCAGAAAGACATGCCATTGGTAGATGTCTCAGGAGGGTGATCTCTCTCTCTCTCTCTCTTCCTTCAAAGTAACAGGTACATTGGCCATATACACGTATATGCATATATGTATATATATATATACAGAGAAAGTGTGGGATTTGTACCACCTCTCAACAATCATTGGAAGACCAGGGGATGATCTACATTCGATGGCATACCTTGCCCATCCTGCTTTTGGCTGAAATCCTAAGGTTCCTCGCTGCGACCTGTGTGAAATATATTTCTCCAATTGTTTACACCCCCGAAACCCAACAGCTGGATCCCAAAAATGGTAGTGATTGGAAGATGATTTTCCTATTCCAGTTGGGTTCATATTCAGGTCCTATGCTAGTTTTCAGGGGTATAGGTCCTTAATACCTCTTTCTCAGTATCTAGTTTCGTGTTCCACTCTGAAGCTTCCTTAAAGTAGGCCTGCATACGAGCAGCGCAAGCCGATGTGGCTACTCAAGCTGAGCAAGGACCTTTTGCTCCGGCAGAAGCGCTCAACACAAGCACGCCGTGTGCTGCTGCTTTCCTTTGTTGCTTTCACTTCAACGCTTGTTGGTCATCCAAAAGCTGAAGATAATACAACGTTTGACAGACGTCATAAGGCAACAATGGCATTCGGACAATTGAGTCCGGGCGATTTTTTCCGGCAATTGGACAAACACAGCCGTTGTAGCGACGAGACTTTGGAACGTTTGAAGCAGGATGTTGACAATTTCATGAGTGCTTTGTGCCAGGGCGTCGCTACTTTTGAACCTCTTTTGGCCGGGAGGTTGGTAGGCACTGGATCTTTTCATGAAGGAACGCAAGTTGGCAACACCTCGGATTTTGATGTGGATTATTTGTGGGAGGTGGCTGCTTTAACCTCGCCATTTCCAGCCACTTTGATCTCAACTGCTGGATTTGGTGGTGTGCCGCAATTGCGGTTGCAAGTCGAACATCAGGGCATTCGCCGTGATGCAAACATGAGAAAGCTGCGGGACCGGTTCTTGAAAGCTGTGGCAGCAGTGCTATCTGATGCAGACTGGCAAGAGAAAGTTGCAGGCTACAATTTGCAATTAGACTCTGCTTCTAGTACATCTCATTGGGCGGGTCTCATCAAGCTAACTCTACGGTGGCATGCGAGAAAGGAAGAGGGTAGATTGGTGCAAGTGGACTTATCCCCTGCAGCAAAGTCAACGCAATGGGAGCAATTGGCTACGCAGACGTTTGACAAGTACGAGTGGGCCACGGAACTTCGAACCAGGCTGATGTCATGTTCTAACCAGGGCTTTCACCTTTTACCACACCTTAGTTCTCATGCAGCGGGTGAAGGGGTGCTGGACATGATGAAGACACTGAAGAGAGATTCCCTGCTTGTGGTGAATTCGCCGCTTTGTGAGCAGGAGTTGCTTGGTAGGGGCGAAAATGCGGTAAAGAAGACTTATCGTCTCCTGAAACTTCTTCGGGACTTGTTCCTGGGCAGTGGAGAGAAGCAAACCCTCACACTTCCATACGAGTTTCACGAGTTGATGCCGCAACTTGTGGTGAATCAGCAGCATGTTTGCCAGGAGGTGACTGACCAAAGCACCACGGTGGTAAGAAGTTTTGGCTCGGATATGCTTCCATCATTTATACTGAAACAAGCCCTCTTTCGCGAGATGGCTCTTCATGGCCTGTGGGACGATGATGACATTCCAGTTCGACTTCTGAGCATCTTTACACACCTCCATTCTTGTTGTCACACTTTCAATGATGAGGGAACACGAACTGTCCTCCTTTGGCGTGACTTCTTTTTCCGTTTGCCAGGGGATGAGCAGGCCTTGCCGTTTGACACTGCTTTGCTCCCTCGGCTGGAGGAATTGCTGCAATTCCTGAAGGCCATGAGCGGAAACAAAAATCTCGCTGACGGCCTTGGTTTTTTTTCGTCCGATCTGAGAGCTCTTTCAAAGGCTTTGGGGAGTCCAATAATGTTGAGCATTTCAAGGCCGCGTCTCTCGAAATTGACATGAATTTAAATGATTCAAACTTTCCAATTACTTTATATTATATCAATTCATGTTCATTCATGTTCATTCATGTATACAGTAGTTCATTCATGTTTATTCCAAGGATTTGCAAGTCAATTTTTTGTTTCGGCGGCTTTTTGGGAAACCTTTGATCACTTTCTCCTGCCAGCAGTGAGTTCTGTTGGACGTCAAATGTGCCCGGCTGAGTTCTATGTGGACCGGATGCTGGCAATCACGTAGGGAATCTTATTGGCTGCAGCAGTTTGTGGGAGCAACTCACAGATACATTATCCGATCAGTCCATAAGCTGTCACTTCTGATATGCTGTCAAGTTGGATCCAGTTGTATCCAATTTGGATCATATCTTGCCAAATTCAAGCATTCAATGGGGTGCCACAGTGTGCTCATCATAGTGGTCCGACCGTACCTGAGGAGACAGTGGCAAGAGGTGCTGAGCAAAGCCAGGCAGGATTTGAGAAAGGAAGCTATCTATATAGAAGAAGCAACCCAGATATCAGATCCAACGTTTGAGGCCTGCGGACCGCACAGAAATATCGAAATATTTATTCCCCCTGGTGCAGAATCAGCCGGCACAGTAGTCACAGTAGTTATTGGTATATACTTAATCATCAGGGTTGATCCAAAGTGTCACTTAGCGCCTGCGTTTGCAGACTTGCTTGATTGATTGCAAACAAACGATAGCAAATGTATTGTTTCAAATCGAAAGTCATTCTGCATCATTCTTGTCAAACTGTACATGTACCATCATTTTCTTCCCTCATTCAGTCAGAAAACGATGAATAAAACAACTTTGCTTCAACTTCCATGGAACTTCCAAAATTTTCAAACATTTGAGGCGCCTGGGTCTGAAACCGGTGGATGCTTACATGGCCTTCTCGGAGGCGATGGGAATTGGAACAGCAGTGGAGAAAAACACCAGCTGCAGGTCTGCAGTACCAAAATATCATAAGATATCCCCAGATATCATGATATAGATATTATGATGATATCATGATGATATCATAATCATAGGATGATTATATAAGATATAATGATGTTATGATAATCATATCATGATGATATCATAGTCATATCATTATGATATCATGATGAATGGATCTTCAAACGTTTTTAAAGCTGTTTCCTCACAGCCTCACAATTCCTGTTCACAGCGGCTCATTGATCTCACCTCTCCAAAGTGGTGCAGGAATACCTGAGCCAGTCTGGACTTTCACCCCTTGACTTTCGAGAAATGGCAAGATGCTTAAAGAATGACTTTCCAGACAAGGTAGCGAGATACATGATTTTCCATCTATCTATCTATCTATCTATCTATCTCTCTCTCTCTCTCTATCTATCTATCTATCTGTCTATCTGTCTATCTGTCTATCTATCTATCTATCTATCTATCTGTCTATCTGTCTATCTGTCTATCTGTCTATCTGTCTATCTGTCTATCTGTCTATCTGTCTATCTGTCTATCTGTCTATCTGTCTATCTGTCTATCTGTCTATCTGTCTATCTGTCTGTCTGTCTGTCTGTCTGTCTGTCTGTCTCTCTGTCTCTCTGTCTCTCTGTCTATCTGTCTATCTGTCTATCTGTCTATCTATCTATCCATCTATCCATCTATCTATCTATCTATCTATCTATCTATCTATCTATCTATAGATGTGATAAATACAGTAGATAGACATATATCATATCAATTCAATTTTATCACATGTCTTATGTCTTCGATGTGATTTAGAAGTTAGTGTTATCTGTTTTTCAACGCTTTCCTGTTGCATCCTGCTAAATCCTGCTAACATCTGAGGTGAACGAGGTGCATCATCAGCTGCGGCAGAAGGTCGGTGATCAACTTTTGACTTCCCAGAAAGCCACAGATATTGTTCCTTTGGAAACGTGACCAAAGATGGAGAATACACCCCCGAAAACTAAGATGGAACCCCAAAAATGGTGGTGATTGGAAGATGACGTTGGGGGGGGGGTGTTTTCAGGTTCCATATGTTAGTTTTCGAGAGTGTAACGGGGTTGTTTACACCTACCAGGGATATTGATGATGATCAGATCATTTTTGCCAGGCTGATCATTTAGGACAAAGATCCTAAGCTGAGGCGGCAGGCGATGCGTTTCCGTGGAAGTCAAAAAGTTTCAGCAGGCAGAGTTTCGCCAAAGAGCCTCATGGCATCCTGAATTACCCCTTCCAGTAACTAACAGCCTCGCACCCGCAAAATTGATGGTTGGAGGATGGAGCATCATCCTTTCCTTTTGGGGCCTATTTGCCTATTTTCAGGTGTGGGTTGCTGTTAGTTTTAGGGAGGTACAGTAAGACATGACAGGACATGAGTCTTTCAGGGCTCCGACCCATAAGTCACTGCATGACTGGTTGCATCCGATGGCTCATGGGGTCCAAGTTTGAATCCAACCGTCGGGGCCGGGGATTCTTGGCGGTGGAACAAGTGGACCGTCGTGGTTTAGTTTTGAATGCTAAGAAAGGGTTGATGGAAGTGAATTACCATATTGCAAAAACTTGCAACATGTAGTGTGTTAGCTCCATTTTTGTTATTATACTGTTCTTTAAAAACACCTGGCTGCTTTGGTTGAGGGGGAACCCCGCCCCCCAAAAAAAGTGTAAAGTTCCGCTTTTGAATTAGGACTATCCGGACAGACTGACAGATCTAAACAGACAAAACCCATCTTGGCACCAACGTTTTCCCCATCGTTGCCTAAGGACCATGGCGGAGCTGAGAACCTTCGTGGTTGGCAGCGCACGGAGTCCGGGGGTCACACCTCAAGCTGCAAATGTGGCACCAGTGAGGCCATGGACATCCGAAAAAGAAACGAAGGTTACTACGGCGTAGAAGGTGACAGGATACATTGGGATTTTCCCCTTCCCAGTAGGTTAAGAGTGATCCCCATCCTGGTAGTGACTGTACTGGGTGCGGGGTAGATCCAATATTTTCATATGTCCAGCTCTACTGAGTCATTGGCAAACGAAAAGTTGGTGTCTTTCTCGGGCTTAAGATATGGTGAGAAGATTTTAAAATTCGGATGAGGCAATCTGAAGATATCTGAAGATTATATATACATACAGATCATACAGTATATCATAATGACAAGGCTTAATATGTGGAGGGACTTCATCATCAGTTATCAAACATCATCAACAAGTCTCAGCCAATTACTTACCTGTCCACTTACTTACATTCGGTGAACTTTTGAATGTAGATTGCTTACATGTGCCTAACGTATCCTAAAGTACCTTTCCGATCTTAAGCGGACATGCATTTTTCTTGAACAGATTCACGTATCTTAGTTGCATATCTTCGCATTGGATTGCGCAAATTCTCCCAACCTCAAATCCAAACCTACCAAGCGAATGTAAAGACATGTAAAGACCATTTAAAAGAGGAACAGCGAGTGACTCGATGTTTTTTTTCGCCCGCAGGTGTACGCCTGCAGCAGCAACAACTGAGGTCCGGAAATGGGAACTCAGAATCGCAAAATGCGAAAGGCGGCCAGGAATGACAATGAAACTTTCACAGAGAGTCACATCTTTCTCAGACTTCAGACTTTTTTGAACAAGCTAAAATTCTAGTTTTTTCAGAGTTCTGGATACTTCCTCCAAATGATTTGGTTTACACGGTTTTTTGCTCCTAGACGTCATTTTTATTTTCCAAGATTTGCGAATGATTTTCGTACCACTAACTGTTTTATGGAAAGAAATCATTTTTTCACCATCTGGGATGTCAAATTTTGAAACCCTGCTAAATCTTGGGTATAAACTACCAACCTCAACTGGTGCAGGGTTTTAGCCATCAACAATTACCCCCTGGAAGTTTAACATAGCCCCTGAAAAATGATGGTTGGAAGACTACTTTCCTATTGGGAAGGTAACTTTTCAGGGGCTATGTTAAACTTCGGGAGGGTATGTTGAGCTTGAAATCTCATGGCATCTCCGGGGTCTACATCCGTCCGTGAAAAAGGCTCCGGCTCCCACGCTGAAACTGCTGGGCCTGGGTGCCACTGCAGTTCCTTGGCAACCCGGGTGAAATCCAGGTCAAATATATGTATCCCTTGGGATCCCACACCATCCTGATATCAGTGAAATTGGGAAGGTACCCCTGGAAGATACCCCTTAAAATGAGTCCCTAAAAATCCCTTAAAATGGTGTTAACATGAGGATAAATGGGGGTTAATCCTCCAAAACAGGGGTTAGGGTACCGTACCATTCCAGGGTCCCTATTATAAATTACATACTTCACAATTGAACATGTTTCCATGGCGAATTGCATCCTTCATGTCATGGTTGAAGACGTTGTATGGAAGCATGGATCATGGGAGCAGGCGCGCAAATTACCCAATCCTGACACAGGGAGGTAGTGACAAGAAATAACAATACAGGGCAAGTCTGGTGCCCAGCAGCCGCGAAAAAAAATCCAGCGAGGTTTTGGTTGGCCGAAGACAAAGGAGATGAGTTTTGTCAAGTTGACCCCGAAGACTTGTCCAAAGCTGTGAGGAAGTTGTCAGGGCACCAAAGGCACATGTTGGCACATGTTGGAAGGATTCAGATTTTTGTCTTCGAGCCAATAAAGGTGTTCTGTGATGCCAGGAGGATAGCAAGAGGACGTACAGCCTGTGCCGCGAAGGTAAGGTTGGTTGGATTTCGAAAATGCTTGGGAAAGGATGATTAGAATCCAACAATTCCAACCTTTGCTTTTATATAACGATCCAACTAGAATTAAATGTAGGTTGTGTCTACCTAGTACTGGTAGCAACTTCTAGTATTTAGCTATGTATGTTGAGTTTTTTTAAATCCATATTCCTGTGTAGTCCATGTTTGATGAGTCATAACTGCTCAATGTAGCGTTGGATGTGAGAGGCCAGGAAGATTCTCTACAGAGATGATGGCCGAAAGCAGGTGATGGCCGCTAGTGGGTACTGAATTGGGGGGCAACAGGAACAGATTGTCCCAGAGGCTGAATAATGTTCCTTACACTGACGTCGTTTCGTTGATCTTGCAGAATCCAGCGCCTTGTTGTTTAAAACAAAAACTAGTTTTCAAAGCTTTGATATGCTTTGATATGTTTCGTTTGGACTTGAATTCAACAAACATTCGGCAAAGGTTATGCAGAGTCTATCGTCAGCATAAAGTTGGAATTGAACTTCTTGAATTCTTGCCCTAAAACTGTCTCGGGTTCCCATTTCGCGTGACTTTCAAGATGATGAATATGTTAAAGATGTTGATCATGATCACTTTCACGATCACGATCATGATCATGCAAACTAATACTCAACCAGATGAACAAACAAAAATTAGTAACAAAAACATCCGTGTTTTCCATGCGTTTTTTTTTTCAGCAAAAAAACGGTGGTTTTTTTCAGTTGCTACGTGGCATCGACAAGTTGGCTGAGACGGTGGCTGTAACCTTGGGCCCACGCGGTCGTAATGTTTTGCTGGACAAGGCGGTAGGGTTGGTTATGCGGTGGGTTGAGGTTGGTTATGTTGTTGATATGTTATAACTGTGAAGGAACTCTCCATATATATATAATATGTTATAACTGGTATGCAGGATTTCTTCCATCAACAGTATTATGGAGATTCAAGAAATTCAAAAGGAATTCAGAGGTTTTTGGAAATAGGAGATGAAGTAAAGAAAACAAAATAGATCATTTTGAAATGACTGGCTGCAAGAAGACGAAGGTGACCAATGGATTTATTTAGGCAGGGCTTAACCAATCCCATTCAAGGATGTGATATGGACATCTGATTGGACTGTTTTGCCATTGCAGGGCGAATTCTCAGCCCCTCAGATTGTGAATGATGGTCCGGAAGCTGAGATGGAAATTTTGAAATGAAGACCACCGGCCCTTTTTTTTAGGCGTCCAATGATGTTAGAAACTCACATTTTGACACTTTTTTTTGCTTTTTTTCGGTTATTTCTCTTGATATTTTTTCATCTCCTTTCCAATGATTTCCACCAAATCAGCTAAGTGTTGGAAGCGCATCCCCAAACCCACCCAATGCAACAAGGAAACAAAACATCATGAAGATGTAATGTGCAAGCACATCTTATTAAAAACACTGTAATTATATACGCAACTTATATATAGATATGAAAACATAGACACGTGTAAATTATTCAATACTTGCTGATATGTCTACTAAAACATATTTATATATATACCCTGACGCAAGCGCCTCGGTTTCCTCACCGGTCTTCGAGGTGTAACGATTGCAAAGGAAATCGAACTTGAGGATCAAGTCTGGGAGACTCAAACTGAACTCATTGAACTCAAGTTGGAGGAGTTTAAAAAATGGAACAACAAGGGGAAATAAACATTGGTTACCAAGGTGATTATGAGATGACTTGGATGTGTTTTTAATAGGTGTTTAATAGGTGTTTGGGATGAATTTTCATTCAAAAGATTTGGGTCACGTGATTCAGTGATGACAATCACCAGCAACTCATCTGGATCCGTGGATCCTTGAGGAGTTGATCCAATTTTTTGTAGACCACCAACCAACCAACCAACCAACCACACACACACACACACACACACACACACACACACACACACACACACACACACACACACACACAACCAACCTTTAGAGTTGATCAAAATCTCTGTTTCGCTGAGGTGGAAAATACTGGTGTGCAGTTGATTAGACAAGCTTCTGCCAAGACGAATGATGTGGCAGGTGATGGTACCACGTGACCCGGGCTTTTCCAGAGTCGATATGGGGTGTTGTTTTCCAAAAATAGGGGGATTTTACCTCCCAAAAATGGATGGTTTATGTGAAAATAATGGGAACACCCAATTTTTGAAATGAAGATGATTTGGGGGGAAAACCCCCTATTTTTGGAAACACCCCTATTGTTGAAATTTTATTGGACGACACGACATATTTGGACGACATTTGGGAGATTTCTTGTGTGGAGGGAGAGGTTTTCAAATGATAACAACCAAGGACAGCAACCATTTTGGCACATGCGATGGTCAAAAGTGGCATGAAACAACTGGTGGGTGACTCAATCTTGTAGCTTGGGAAGCACATGACCCGATGGCTGGTTGTGTTATTCCAAGGTGGGAGGTGCCAATCCTGTGCAAGTGAAGCTGGGAATGGAGAAGGTGCATCTTGGGTTTCATACAATTTGAGCCAGTGATCAGTGGGTACTGGTGGTTTATTTTTTTTTCCGGAGAAGATACTACCCACTTATAATATGTGGATTATAACCAAGCCATGTTTCATCATTTTTTCCATACTCAAACCAATATCTCTGGATTCATTGGCATGTTCTCATTTCACACGTTAATTAATTTGTCAGGCTGCAACTTATATCGTGCAGAGAATTGAAGAGATCGCCGAATCCTCAAAACCTGGAAGGGTTTTTCAGAATCAAGAGGCTGAGCTGTTGACAGCTTGAGGCTGTACCTGTCAGTGATACCGACATGGAAAAGATCACACAGGTTGACGTGACGGGTAGAAATCAGTCCTGCGACGTGGCGGTTGACCGGTGTGAATGAATGTCAGCGATGTCCGATCCAAAATGCCGATGGTGATGAGAAAGAGCTAAAAATTCGACACAGCGAAGTTCCTAAAGATATTCATAAGATGTCCTATAGGTGCTCTTTAAACAGAGAGGTGTTAGTTTCCTAAAAATATGCGTTTTTTTTTTAATGTTTTTGTAGATAAAATGGGACATTCCATTCCGTGGATGTGTTTTGCTTTTTAACTTCCCACTTTTAATTTCATACTAGATTTACTGTTTTGGTGACATCATTCCCGAGAAGGCTCTGAGATGAAAGGAAATTCCATCGTTGCAGGTTGGCTCTATCTCTGCTGGTGGGGATGACGAGGACCTTTTGGGTAAAAGTCAAAGCTGGCAGAGATGACTTGGTGTCCCAACATAGACTTGCTGAACAAGTCCTTGGCATTTTTTTGCTGATCTGCAACCCAAAAAGAATGAAAGCCAGTCACCGTCACAATGTTTAGTCAACGTCAACCTACTGATTTAAACTTAATTCAAATGATAAAGTGAATATGAGATTGATGAAGTGAACTTTCACGAAACATCTCACCCGATCGATCTTTGTCCAAAGGCAGGAAAGATGATTGCAGATGCCATGGAGAAGGCCAAGTGGATGAACTAAACCTTCTTTCATTTGACATGGATTTCTTGGTTTTTTCAAGGATTGATGACAGATTCACATAGATTCACACCCCCCAACCTGTTAGGTGGGTGGCAGCGGTGTCATTTCCCTGGAAGAGTCCACACCTCAAGGGGAGCTCGGCCAACTCGAAACCAGAGACCCCTTTGGGGGCAGCCTGTTGGGGACATCCTTAGGTCACAGTCTACTGACACGGAAGTGGAATTGACGGAGGGGATGAATCTCGACAAGGCTGGAGCAAGTGCTGGGGGTTACCTCTGTCTGTTCTTTTGGCACATCCCCGTTAGATCACGCCTATTTGAAGCCGGAGATAACATTTTCCAAACAGCCATTTATTTTGCAAATGGTATCAATGTTAATTTTTTCGGGTGTATATAATTTTGTTTGTTTTGTTGTGAATCGTCCTAAATATGGATGGAAGGGATGTAGAGGTGAAAAACCATGGATGGTAAAAAAAGCTAGAGACCCCAATCCCGCGTACCTTCTTGTAGAGTAATGTTCTGTAGAGGACAACTTTCAAAACTAAATAGAACTAAGTATACTTAACTATGTATACTAACTATACTTGGTGGCTTTACCTATCTATATTTGGTGGGTCATGGTAATTAGTAACTAAAGTTTGGTTATAACCAAAACTAACCTCATTACACTTACTAGCTAGTTACCAACTACCATGATCCACCAAATATCTATACACGTAATCTCTATTCATGGACCCTGTCTAAAATTCATTACACTGTCATGTCAACCCCTTTTGCCAGCCCTCTTTTCCTGCATCAGTCCCCANGCCAGAGGGGTCTCTTACCTAAAAAAACTACCTCAAGGTAGTACCTTGAGATTCCAAATCGGTCCAAATCTATCCATCACATGGAGTCGTTGGTTTCACCTGCAAAACGAGATCAAACCGAGATGGGGGGACTCCAAAAACGACATAGGTTCTGATGTGCATCATGTTTATGAAGATGTTGTTGTTCATTATCTAGGTTCACCTAACTTTTCTGCATTCGCCCCAGGGCTATCTCTCTCCATATTTATGCCTCGATGCTACGAATCCCACGCGCAGAGTCTGGGAGTCGTAAGGGGCACCCGGTCACGGCACCGGCCGAGGGCACTGGCCGGGCCCACTGATCGTGGAAGTCATGTCATCCTCTGGGCTGAGGACTAACCCTTTGGTGTTGGTAACGGATCAGAAGATCTCTATGGCTCAGCAGGTGACAAGGGTGGTAGTGTTGGATGTGTTGGTGTTGTTTTGTTTTTTGTGGTGATGATTGAGAATCCAAGTGGGAATGTGAATGTGAAGGAATTTTTGCAACTCCGAAAAATGGTAATTATGAAGCTTGAATTGTTCCGTCAAGAAGGTAAGACGTAGTGCGCTTATTGAACTTCATTGATTTCTCAGCCACATGAACCTGGTACACTCAACCGCACACAACCGGATCATGTTCTGTGATGTGTCCAGGAGCTGATTCCCATCCTCACCATCGCGAAGCAGATGTCAAAGCCACTTCTGATTATTGCAGAGTCCATTGAAAAGGAGGCCGAGAAAGACGCCAAGCCCACTGGTTTTGGGCTCCAAACATGTGATGTTAATTGATGTTGCCTGGAAACAGTTAGTAAAATCTGCACTACAGATGAGAACATGTTGAGGAAATAGTACATCATTACATCCAGTAGTATCCAGCTACTGACAGAGTGCCTTGCTGATGAAGCACCCGTATGAAGCACATCGAGACACAAATTTAGACACCCAAATATTGCAGCCCGCCTTGTCTTGGAAGTTTCGCTTGAAAAAGGGCCCTAGGCTTTTAGAAATCTGGTTAGAAATTCCAGGAGCCACTGACGGAGCCATTTTTTTTGATTCCCTGAATTGAAATTGAGATGTGATGTGACATGTGATCCCCACTAAGTTTTTGGGAAGCTGCCTATGCAGGTCTTGGCGACCCTCATCGTAAACAAGATCCGAGGCATTGTCGACTGCTGCTTCTTGGTGAACAAGGGGATGACGGGTTGTGAGGTAATAATATTTTTTGATATTTTTTGGATGTTGTCTTAAAGAGTGGCAACCTTTTCTTGACTTCTGGACATGTTTTTTTGATTGCCTTTCCTGTGAAGCCTATATTTATGCTGGATTAACATCTACCCTCCAAACTTGAATGTTCTCAAGAACTATTCTGCTGGAACCATCATTTATTCAACCGATTCCAACCTGACAAAAAGACGACTTCGGCGAAGGAAGTCGACGTCAATGACTCAGGTGCGGTTCAAGCACCTGGCTTCGGTGACAATAGAAAGGCCATTTTGCAGGCCATCAACCGAGTGTCAAAAAGTGTCACGCCGTTCTGAATTTGGATCCTTTCTCCTACTTTTGCAATGAAAACGGCCAAGAAGAAGACTTATTTTCATTTATCAATTGTTCTTTGTTTAACCACTGAAATGTGGTTGAATCAACTTTGCAGGAGTCTTTAACGATCGTTTTCTCAAAAAAACGACCCAAGACTTCTGGGATTGCCATCCACGTGCCATGAGGACATTGCCTTGGTAACCAACGCCACGTGCTCCCGAATCCAAGGTAGAAAGGAGATTTTCAATCAACCAAAACATACAGAAAAACATAGAAAAACCATGAAAGACCTCTATATGACTCTATGTATATGTAAATTTTACCAGTGTAAATTTTACCAACCCATTGAAATACAGTTTTTTTTTGTAAAAAAATCATTGCTTAGACTTGTATCTTATATTGCCATGTTTTTTTTTAAAGGTCCTAGTAGGTGGGTAGATTGCCTCCGAGAGGTACATCACAGATGATTTGGGACGCAAACTTGAAAGCGTCACAGCGGAGGATTTCGGTTTCTTGGCGGAGCCGACTTTGCTCCAACGTTTTGTGTAGAAATTCCAACTCAAATCCAATCTCAAATAGAACTCGGAAATCAAAAAATCGTAAAAACATGTAAAAAAACTGGTGGAATGCTCACTTAAATACGACTATGATATACTTTCCTGAATACCGGAGATGATTGACAGATTGACAGAAGTTCATGAAGAACCATCCAGGTGGAACATTTTCTGCATGTGAAGATTGTACGATTTGCAAATCCCTTTGCAAATAGGACCCAACTGCGCCACAACGGGAACAGCGGCATGATGAACAGTTGCTGTAGATGGACTCGTGACACCACATCTTACAAGAATTCCGTATGTATATAGTAAGACGGAATACGTCTATCCGAATGTATTTTTGCGAAGATCTGCATTATGTTTGAAATGTTTAAGATATACATCTACATATATAGAGCACCATATCTATGTTTATGATTTTATCATAAAATATTTCTATTCCCTGTATTCTTGTTTGGCTTTGTTGTTCTGGTGTGTCAACTGGTGAGTTGAGGTACAGCTAGGAGAATCAGCGTCAGCAAGGCGAGGAAACTGATTGTAAAATGGAGGGTCCCTGGTAGCAAAATGCCACCAGTGGGAGGTTGTTGTGTGATTTTTAGGTCTGTTGGAAGAAGAAATCATCCATGATTTTCAAGAGGATACTGGCGATATTTCATTGAAATGTTAGTTAATTATTCTTACCTTAAACCATTTTTTATTCCTTGAAACATTGCCACCAATAGTGTCCAGTGTCAGTTTCCAGAGTTCAACGGTCACGCCTTGACTGTGTTCAGAATCCGGACCATTTCTGCGGCCAAACAAGACTTTGTTGAAACCCCAATCTTGATGATTGGAAACACCAACCCGGGAAAAATTAACTGCTGGAAGCTGAAAATGGCCAATTTTGGAAAGGAAAATCATTTAGGACCAAACCACCTCCATTTTTTTAATTTCCATCCTTCAATTTTCCAGGGTGTACGAAAAAGAAAACTTGTCCAAAATTTACAGTCTCCTTTTTGCAGCTTCATTGTAATCAATCCATTGCCATTTTGGTATGTCATGTTTTTTGTTGGCATCAGGACTCCACTACCATCGTGGCTGATGCTCCAAAAGAGGAGCTGGAAGAGAGGTGCGCACAGATCCAAAGGCCGCTTGGCGTAGCGGCATAGCCTGTTTCGGGTAGAGGTTTTCCTTAACAGAATTATGGAGCCTATGGCCAACGTGCAAACTTTGCGGAAGTACATATTATCTAAGGTATTCTATAGTAGGAAGAAGTCAAGCTTCAACTTTCATTCCATCGTCCTTTTTACAGCCGAGTGGAGCAGGGTTTGACGGTGAAACTCTGCATCACTTCAAGGTGTTTTGTGGAAATCAAGTTGATTGGCTGTTGAAAAGCTGAGGCAGATCGAAGACACCAAAAGTTCCTATACCAAGGAGCAACTGGAAAAAAGACTTGCCAAGTTGGTGGGCGGAGTGGCCTTGATCAAGGTCCAGTTGTCTGTTTTTTTTTCCCTGCTGGATTTTTGTTTTGGGAAGCCAAGGTGGAGTGCAACTTTTGTTTGATTTGATTGGGGGGATCTTTTTGGGACACTAATATTGCTTGATTTGGTTGATGCGGTGTCAACTGAAAGCGATCAACCGTTGTTTTTTCGACAAGTGTGCTAATGTGTGAATATGCTAACAACCAGTCATTTTCTTCAAAATGAAGTGAGCTTGATTGTATCATATTGTACCAGTTCAAGGAAGGCACATTAGATACGGGGAAAACAAAGAAGAGCAGATAAATAGGGAGAGATTCCAGTTCTTGTGACTTGAATTTGAGATTCATGCAACCGCCAGGTGGGCGCAACTACGGAGACCGAATTGAAGGATGTGAGATGACATGAGTGTCATGTTTTTCCATTTTTTCCGCCTCATTGCAACTCCCAAAATGGAACAACGACCCCCTTCAGAAATAGCTCGATTTTTAGCATTTTCATAACACAAGGTGGGTGCTTAGTCGATCTGATTTATATTCTCATGAAATGGCAGGGATCATGAAGTCATGGCCGGTCCGCAGCAACCTGCCAACCGGGCAGGACAAGAAGCTGCGCTTGGAAGATGCGATCAACGCCACCAAGGCTCGAAAGGGCAGCACCTGCATCGAAGAGTTTTGGAGCTGCCAAAAAAGGTTAGCAGTCAGCAGTTGCAGTTATTGAAACAACTTGGTGAATTTCTTGAAAACTCGAAAATTCTCAGCCATAGTATCCATGGGATCCATGGTATATTTAGCTACTGTACATTTACCACAAAACTATGCAAACATCATGTCGAGCAGTTAAGAAAATCTGGTTGTTTAGGGTATATAGGGGACTATACTACCCAGTTATGCGGGGATTACTATAAACCTAATAAACCGTAAACCAGTGTAATGGAAAGTATCCGAGTTTTTTTTCGGTGGCTCACTTGGTGATTTTTTGAAAAATCCCATCGTTAACTGTGAACAACAGTTGTTCATCAATTCCCATCAATTCCCAACTGCCATTGATGACGAAATCCCATACAATTTGGATCCCATTACCATTTGGAATTCCTATAGTTAGTATAACTATGACTATAACTGTTAATCTCACGGAAATTAACATATCCCCCTGATAATGTGTATTTGAAGATGATTTTCCTTTTCCCGTTTGGTGGGATATGTGAGTTCCCAGGGGTAATCTTCCGGAACAAATGATCTCAAAATTCCCATGGAATTCCTTCGGTGGACCCGAAAGGCTGCAGTTGATGAAGGCATTGTCCCTGGTGGAGGTGCCGCCTTGCCAGGCACTCAAGTCTCGGACCGATGACGCGACCGACCTCACACCGTTTTTGACGCAACGTTTTTTTCCCGTGTTTTTTCACATCGGTTTGAAGATTATGGAGAAGTCCATGGACATACCATTGAAATAGTTTGGAAATTCCATGGAAATATGAAATATTTATACACAATGTATATATGATATATATGATTATATATATGTATACATCCATTTTTTTCAAAGCACTAAGCAAAAACAAATTGCTGACAGCATGGGGTCGACCTAGGTGCCATTTGTCAAAGGATTTGCGGAAGTGGGCTGGCGAACATCTTAGTGAGGCTCAGCAGTTGGGGTTGAACATACGATATGTACAACAAGGTGGGGCCATTACTATAGTTACCATATATTGTTACCAGTTAATAAATGAAGTTAAGTGGCATGGCTCCTATAAATGGCCGAATAAATGGGTTGACATTGGGTTTCACTGTTTTTTGTTTTCAACCCCAAAAAAGTGGAGTTATTGGCCTCTACTTTTATAGCTAGTTTTTGGATTTCATTTTGTTTGCGGCTTGCTGATAGACTTGGTGAATTTGATGATACGGTCCGATTGAAAGTTGGGTTGAAGCAGTTGGCACGCCCTTTATGCCTAGAGTTTGTGTACTATCAATGTTGACAACATAGATGTTACATCTTATATTTGTTATCATCAATGCACAAGTTTTGATAAATGCGAATTCACAAAACACAATGAAGAATTCATCAATTCTTCAAAACTTTGTAGGGATCCAATCACCTTCTGAGAATGGTAGTGGAGTAATGGAACCTAAATACTTTGCTGAGGAGGTGATTGTACACCCCAATCCACCAGGGAATAGTGTAAACTATCTGTAAACTTGTAAACTCATCTTTCTTCCTGGAACTCTAAACAACCAGTTTTTAATGGATGTTTGGTAAGACAACCATTTTTTATGCAATGATTTGGAATCATCCAATTGAAACATTCATTAAAAACTGGTTGTTTAGAGTTCCAGGTTGATCTCATTTGTTTGTCCTTCAGCTGGTTGAAGGACCAGCTAAAGGGTGCCTTGATTGTGGCCGCCTCGATGACTTCTCCAATGAAGCGCATCGCAGTAGCTTGGCGACCTTTTCTGGAGAGACCCCCGAAGCCCTTAAGTTGAGGTAAGTTGATATGTATATGCTGTAGATACATATGAAAAAATAAAGGTAAAAAACACATATATATATATTTACATATATGTATTATATGCATTATACCTGGACTCAAGACGTGAAATTATGATGCAATCATAATATGATGATTTTTGAATAAATGATTTGTGAATAAATGGATGTTTCCGAAAATAGGGGTACCCCCAAATCATCTATTTTAATAGGGTTTTCCCACTATTTTCACCATCCATTTTAGGGGTTTTCCCCCTATTTTTGGAAACACCTAAATGTTTTTGTGACTTTATTTAACCATGGCACACCCTTAGGCCCTTAGGGATCACACTGAACTTCCCCAAGCTCAGGACAACTCCGGTCAGAATGGAGAATTGGTTGCAGAGAAGGCATTCCCATCACTGGATGTTGGTCGAGTTGGTGGGCAGAGTTTGCAAAGAAAAAACAGCTGGAACTGATGCTTTGCACTGGAAAATGCAATTTTTTGTTTGGCAAAGAATATGTCAAGGATCCAAAAACGTCAGACAAGACTGTTGTTCTTAAGTGTCAATCATTCATTTGCCTATCATTTGTCACAAGTTTTCCCTCTCGTACCGAGTCATTGTGATTGTTCTCATCCTTAGCAGGTTATTTTGACTCTCATTATCAGCATCAACATGCAAGGATGATTCGTACTTTCGTTTTCATGTATCAGTATGATGCTGCTGCTGATGATAGCGATGATCATGATGATGATGATGATGATGATGATGATGATGATGATGATGATGGTGAGGATGGTGATGGTTATGGTAATGGTTGCCATTTCATTCTTCGACTTTTTCTGACTAGATTTGCATATTCTCAGGTGGTCGAAGCAGAATCCACCAACCAAGGACCAAGTTTCACTGTGGGGGGGAACAAAATTTTGGGAAGGGATGAGATTCTTGGCTAATTCCCAGCACGTACATTTACTATCAATGCTGAGGTTCTAGAACTGGCAGTACCAACAAAACCTATGACTGATGACTTTTGTTCAAGTAGCGTCACGTAGGACAAGCATGACGCATTTCTTGCAGGATGATCCTGATATTCAATAGTGAGGATTCTCATTTTTGGTGTCTCAATTTTCTTGGAATCTTCCTGTGTCATCTACATTTGTTAACATGTCTTACCCAACAACAGTGGGCCATCAGGATTTGATGCCTTGGTCTTGGAATATGCTGACATGTTGGAGTTCAGATCTCAGAAACAAACACAATTCAAGCTTGGTGGGTGTTGATCAAACTTGATGGGAGTTGATCAAACAAACATTCGGGATTTTTTCAACTTCTTTTAACCATCCATCCATTACCATCCATAGTCATGGTATATTTACCTACCTTTACCGCCTTTACCAAAAAAAAAATCGACCTAACAAAAGGTAAATATACCAGTTCCATGGTCATGGTATATTTACCTAGGTTTACCACAAAAGATCAACCATTCAAATATAGGTATACCTATACCAGTCCCATGGATTGTTTAAAGGTAAAGATTTCTCCAAGCTTTGGGTTGGTTTCGCTGAGGCGTGGCATCATTGACCCTGCCAAGGTACGGACGGCAGTGCGTTGAATCATCGAACAATTATTTTGGGAAATCCTGTTTTGTTGAATCCTGGAATTTATTTTTTGAGGATGATTTTTTTTTTGGACACTTTGTTGCTTCATGATTCATATATCAGTGCTTTTTGTGAGTGTGATATTTAGTCATTCGTGACAATGTCATATTAGTATCGGACAAAATTAGGTATGACCAAAGTAGTATTGAGAGGGTCGTGGGGTTGCCATTGCTGCAAAACCGATAGGGGCCCACCCTAAAACGATACCCTCAGGAAGGTTTGTACAAGGTGCCGCCACTGCAAAACCGATAGGGGCCCACCCTACTTTAGGATGTCCCTTCGCCATGTACCAAATTTTGTCCGTAACTCATATGACTATGAAGATCTTGGAGTTCCACGGTTCATTTGCTTCCCCATCTCATTTGCCAAAGCCATGGCACGCCATTTCCAGGTGGCAAGATCTGCCTTGCAGAATGCCACGTCCATTGCATCCATGATTTTAACCACGGAGTGTGTTGGGCTTCCCGAAATTCAGTGGATTTGTTGGGGTCAGATGTATGGCACTCAGGCTTTGAGGTGGCAATGAATGATGCGGATTTTGGTTGATAGATGTTGATAGATTTCTGACTTAGTGACATGTTTGTAGGCAACGAAGTCCGTATTGAAATGTTGATGCATTTATCTGAAATCTATATTATTTATATATATATATATATTATATATATTCTATATTACTTATTACTTTCTATTTTATTCATATATTCTGTACGATATTTATCCTCATTCTATTTTTTCAAAACATCGTAGAACGCCTGGGTGAACATTTGTTTGTCAAAGATTGGTCAAGAGTTTTTCTTTCAGGTTGTGGTGGATGCAGATGGCGACGAAGAAGATGATGACGGTGAGGATGATTACGACGTCTTCCCAACCTGCTTTTGATGAGAAAATTCCTCACTTAGCACTGGATGGCACTGAGATTGAAGGATAGACTTTCTATCCCATGTCTTATTGATCCGTTTGGACTTTTTGTGTCTCACATTGTAGATGTTTTTCATATATTTTGCAGATTTTACCATGAAATTCCCGCAAAAATCTCAGGATGTAACTTTTTTGTGTCCTTTGTCTTTTCTGCAATTTGGCACTGCGGTTTTTTCAACAGGTTGAAAAACTACCAGTTGGCTCCCGCGCCAGGATTACTGAGACTCGAGTTGCGGGCTCAGAACAGAGCAGATCACCAAGTCACCAGGTGGTGGCAACGCAAATATTCTTAAATTTTCCCCACTACCTGGGGACATGATCTGACTTGCGCATATTTTTCAGATGGGTTGGGTTACACCACCAGCTGGTTCAATCGTTGATCTCAGCGTTGGATTGGACATTGGACTTAGTCAAGCTATGAAGTTGAGTTTCCATGAATTTGTTCGTGTAAACTGAGCAGCTTCAATTTTGCTATAGTTTTTTTTTTGGGTGATGATTTGGTCATTTCTCCGAAAATCGTATGGAATCAATGTATTTACCTACAGTTACTCCATAAAGTACAGAGATGTAGGGTAAGTATACCATACATTGATCCTACGCGATTTGGTCTTAAAACCCTTCAAAATTGATGCCGCTGAAGGTGTGCTGTCGATGAACCTTAGGGGCAAAACTGGCAGTTTTGGTGTTCAGGGCCGCGAATGGCAGTGACTTGGTTCCAGCGTTGAAACATGGCATTTTTACTGCGTTGATGGTCGCAACAGGAAGAATTAGATTCGTATAGATGTGTTTTGTAATGTTTGTACATGAGCATTACAGTGCTTAGGGCATGAAGTACATGAACCTGTGAAGAGCTGTTTTCGTTTTAGGGAGAAAAAATTCTTGACCGCTGGAATTTTGTCATTTGCAACTTGCGGATTTTGGCTGTTTTTTGCCCTGTGGACCGAGCTTTTGGATGAAGCGAGGGTGCGGACCAATTGATGTTTTGTGGTCCATCGTCAGCATCGGTTGTGTTTGTGGAATACAGATGCACCTGTGGGAGTTTTCTTGTGACAAGTCGTGTTCATCCTCGGGTAGAGATTCAGCTCCTAAATGGCCTGCCTTTTGTGCAGTTGTGGAGTGGTGGTTATGCGACCGCGGTTATTTGTTTCCCATGCCAACACGGCAAAGACTGGAAAGACCGTTTTCAAACGGTGGGCGAGATTTGAAATCGCCAAAAACAGGATGGGGTTTGGTTCAATTTTACCCATATCATCCAGGTATTTACATTCATTTCGATACACATTTGCCATAAAAAGTCAACCATCCATGTAGGTATGCCAGTCCCATGGATTGTTATGGGTTATATTAATTCAAAATCCCCAAAAATCGACTTGTGAATTTCATCTTTCATCAACCCATGGATCCGATATGACCGATGCTGAAGCTTGACTGCACGAGTGTTAGTTTTTCTCAAATGGTGGAATTTTTGTGTAGGTCCTGATGAATCTGTTTGTTTGAAGACCAAGACATCCAGATCTGATGAGATTTCTGGGGGATCTTGATGCCAAGCTGAACTGCGCCTGAAGCTGATTATATATCAAGAGGAGCAACATGATTCAAAATTGGCATCACGCAACACCTGCCGCTGTCAGAAACCCCTGGGGAAATTCCAAAATAAACACTGTGAGAGATTTCACAAATCTCCAACTGGGTAGAGTAATTGTAGCAAGTGGATTTGCATTTGAATCGATTACAAGATTAGTTTAAACCATCGTTTGTAAGTAGTTTGCAGCCTTAGCAGATTGTTTTCTACAAGAACTTGCAAGGAATCAAACTTTGTTATCCAGCAACTTGACGATGACAAAACGAATAGCTCCCATCAGCTCGCAGCATTTCTGGTGTTTGCGGAGGCAGGGATATGAGAATTTTATCCCGCTGAATCCGTGAGGGACGCATAGAAATATGATGAAATATGCTAAGCATTAGCAAGGATCAAGAAGGACAAAGTATGACAAAGTACTGTTGATGATTCAGAAATCCCATTCCCAACCACCTGGGATGGTGCTAAAAACCATGTCAATGTCTTTGGGGGATATGGTAAGTACATATGAACTGGTGAGTGAGTTGGCCGGATTTCTGAGCCAATTTTTCTCAACCTTGGTTCCAGGTGGGGATGAAGAACAATGCCGAAGGTTGGTGGAGATGAATCAATGGCGCCCAAGCCGAAAGCGCCCAAGCCGAAAGCGCCCTTCAAAAGTGCATCTTCCCTGGAGCTAGATGAGACGCAGGAGAGGTTGATGGATGGATGGCTTATGCATGGCTTATGCTGGGATAGTAGATAGATCTACTTTTAAGATATTGCAAAGTTGCAAGGTCGATGATATGAAGCCAATGCATAAGCGAGTCTTTTCATCAGTTTGACTCTTGTGCTCTGATGATGATCCTTGAGCCTTTCCTGATTATATCATCTGTTATTACAATTATCATTATTCTTATTTTTGTTTACCAATACCATGATTGTCATAGATATCATAATATATAGTTTATCATGTCTTCTCTCATATAGGCCATATTCATGATGCATTGATGCATGTCCATGTCTAGATATGTCAAGTTTTTTCCCCATGTTTCAAACATCCTACCCGCAGAGGAATCTGACAAGGCCTTTAAAAAGGCTGTCACAGTACGGGGCTCGGATACAACAAGAGATGTTGATCTTGAAACTTTTTGGCCACTGGAACTGTTCACCACATTTTTAAAACATGTTTGGAAAAAAAAAACATCAGCGGAAGGGAAAAAAATCTGATTTTGGATGGGGAAAAATTCCGGCCGGACTTTGGAAGTTCGTGAGGGATCGGTTTTTTTTGGAACTTTCAGAGGTTTCATTGGACAGGAAGTTCATCGGATGGCTGAGGAACCACTGGGTAAAGCCAAAGACACGTTGCAAGCTTAGTTGACAGACAGTTCAAATGGTCAAGTGGTGCTTGAGGTTGGTTTTTTGGCATGTCCCTAAGAAGGAAATAGTATACAGTATGTAGATACTATGTATATCATAATATTATATATTATTTGGATATACTTGGACATATTTCAGGATAAGAACATGGATATGAATTCTCCAAAGAGTATTCCGTAGTACGATGTCATGCCTAAGCCATACCATCCTCCCTTTTAACCTGCTTGATCCCAGTGGAGTTGATATGCGAAAAAGCCCATTTCTGTCCTTTTTTTTAGGTTCAGAAAAGCCGTTTCTCTCTTGCGCTTTGGCGCCAGAATTGCAAAAGAAGCAGAGCCTGCGCCGGGTCCTGAATGTGAGCTATATAGGACCTGGTGAGAAAAACCATCCTTTTTGTTGAAGATGTTTTTCCAGGGCGGATGAGAGCAGCAAGGAGAATGCAGAAGAGGCTCAACAGAGTGAAGTGGTATTAAGATGTAGATATTTTTTTATCTAAATATAGGTGTTTCCAAGAATGGTGGTACCCCAAAATGGATGGTTTATAATGGAAAACCCTATTCAAATGGATGATTTGGGGGTACCACTATTTTTGGAAACACCCATATATATATATATATATGTTTGTTTGATTTACTGACGGAAGAGACTGATCACAGATTGGTTTCTCATGTTTGTCATAATCAGGCTCCATTTGACATCAAGGGTTTTATGTAGGACGAGGATGCCGCAGTGACCGGCAAACACCATCTACTTTTGGTTGGTTTTGACTGGAAAGTTGAAAGTTTGTCATTGAAAGTTTTTTTCACCGTTTCGATGTCAGAAATCTTCCCAAGATGTCTGGCAACTTTCACTCCACTGATTTGTTTCTGTTTGGCCCAAATTTCCACGGTATTTTCACCATCCAAACAGCAACCTCCAATTGAACACACCCCTTGGCCATTGTGCTTATCGTCCAGGGGACATCATCATTAAAGCCTCCTGGCCGTTCCAGCTATTCATCGGCTGAAATAGCCTTTGATGGTGGAACTTCTCCGTGCGCGAGCGTATGGAGCTGGGATATAGGTATATTATGGTTTATGGAAACATGAACCATCATGAACTTACGAACCGTTAGCCTTCATCAGGAATGAATCTGAAACAGTTGCTAAGAATATTAGAATAAGATGTTTTTTTTCTTTGATCCATCTGGATGTTTTTTTTTGGGTGGGACAGAGAATTTGGTCGGATTTTGTCGAACTTGGATGGGCAGGTATTGCCTTATTTCTCACAACTCCATGCCGGAGGAGTTGTTCGATAGTGTGATCCAACCAGTTGGGAGACTCAAGCAAAAAATGGTGGAGGTTTATATGTAGATATATACATATATACATATATATATATATATACGTGTACAGTGTATATATATATATGTTCCAGGTTCGGGTCCCCCCCCATCCCCCTGCCATGGTCATGGTCATAACCCATCAACCCCCTCCCCCCTGTGGAATGGGTGGGCCCTGGGAAGGGGTGGGCGTCATCCAACCTCCAACCAACAGCAATGTAACTGGTAGGAGAAGATGAAGAAAGTTGATTTCAGGCAAGAAAAGCATGTATGCTGATATAAATTACAAGGATGCAAGTTAAGATCAGATATTGAAAACTAGATCAAATAGGATAACCACGGGAAAGTAAGATAGATTCAGGATATCGATAGAACAGTGATAACCCGCTCCCCCCTGTGGAATGGGTGGACCCTGTGGGAAGGGGTCGGGGTCATCAAATCTCCAACAAACAGCAACGCAACTGGTAGGGTGAGATGAAATAAGTTGATATGAGGCAACATAAGATTGGAGCGTTTTAGCTGAAAAAACCCAGAGAATTTTGATACGGAAAACTAGTTACTCTCAGAGTATGAGATAAAGAGATATCAGATCGGTTACCGAGGCTGTATACCTTTAGGCAGAAGGCAACGTTATATGAAGATTTAGAATTATATGAAAATTTGACATAGAAGCGGGTGCAACGGCACTACTCCACGACGTCGAAGCCGAAACATTGCAAATAACACGTTTTCGGAAGTCTGGTTGCAGGAAATCCTATGAATTTGCAGGTTTGCGGACCGCGCCAGCCACCCACCGTGCAAGAAACACTGCAAATACAACGCTTTCATGCAGAATGCTGCAAAACGCAGGTTTTGGGACCATACCATGGGGGGGGAGGGGGGGGGGGTGGTAGCGAACCGTGAACCGGGATCATATATACGTGTACAGTGTATATTATATATACATGATTGAATTGTGTACACCTGGTTTGTTTTATGCCTATTCCCCCCTATTCTCCCTTTAATATCTTTAATCACGGGATATGAGCAAATACCCCCTTTGTCGCATGGGAAACCAGTCTCTTAAAGTAATCATTCTCAGCCCAACTTTGATCTCATTTGTTGTGAGGGGTCTCGAATTTGGTGTATTGTTTGTGGCCCAACTAAACCCCTCCCTGCCCATTTTCTTTATTGAGGTCACCAAAATTGGGGCACCCAATTTGGAATTATGATTTATAGTAATGGAGGCATCCGAATATTAGATAAATGGAGATAAAAAACAGTGTTTTTTTTTGAAAGGATCCTTTTAATTGTGCATGCTTGGCAGTAAAAAGCAATGCACTTTGCAATTTCAAAAAAGTCCGTGCCGGGATTTTTCAACTGCGAATATGTTTATATAATTGATCTGTTAACATTAGCATACATTAGCAGAGTGGTGCCTGTCTCTTTTGACATGCGGTATCCTTTGGGAATATCTCAAAAATCTGTTTTCGTATGTGATCCACTCCGTTTTTTTGTGAGTCCTTATCAATCAAAAAAATGAAATTATGTTCTTATCCAGGATATGACGGAAAAATTGGAAATGACATCCGCAAAAGATGCATAAAGATGCTCGATCCCCTCCGGTTTCCACACAGCCGGTTTCCCAAACCACCGGAGCAGAGGCAGATGGAAAGGACTGGGGTCTTCGAACACCAAATCTCATCTTGTCCATCATGGGAGGCAAAGGAGAGGTGAATGAGATTGAATACAACAGATATACCATGATATACCCCCCTGAAAATTCACATGTTACCTGAAAAGGGACCATTTTCAAAGGAAAACAGCCTTCCAACCATCATTTTTTCAGGGTATATGTGTTTTCGAGGGGT
The DNA here is from genome assembly GCA_000507305.1 of Breviolum minutum Mf 1.05b.01. NCBI lineage: Eukaryota > Dinophyceae > Suessiales > Symbiodiniaceae > Breviolum > Breviolum minutum. The sequence goes on from DF240298.1 coordinate 55,746, forward strand.
GTAAGAGATTGATATTGTTCCGTCCAATTGGTCCATGGTCCATTGTATATTAAATATATAGATATATAGTCTGAACATGGTTGTCACACATCATAATAGTACCTTAGTGTTAATTCATATTGTAGTCGTTTGTTCTACTGGAAGTTTTTCATATAACAGACCAAAAAAGAATCATCGTTGAATATCTAGAAATCTCAGAGTTTTTGACTGAGTTGGACGGGTCGGACAGGTCGGACAGATCTCTTGTTTTGGCAGGTGCTGGAAACATGCACCTCTCTGACAAGTTTGACATTGCTTGCTTTTCAAAAGGCTTAGTCGAGGCAGGGTTGGTGAGACTGGAAAAGCTAGAGGAAATCCTGCAAACAAAAAATGTGATCATTGTTTCCCAGGAACTGATGTCACTTTTTCGTGAAGTATGATGATTTCTTTTGACCTAGGGTTCTATGTCATGCCCATCTTATTTGAGACACATGCGTGCACTTTTCAATTTTTTGGCTATTATTTGTTTTCTTCTTCGATCTTTTAAAACTTCTGACTTGCTTAGACTTCAACAATGATGGTGGTTCACATTTTCTTCCTGAAGGCCGCAACAAGGACCTGTGCTTGGGTCATCACTGGTGGCACTGCCAGTGGTGTTATGGACATTGTGGGAAAGGCAGGTTTCATTTGGGAAAAAGACTTTGACACTAAAGATTTCTGAGAAACTTGAAGCTCAACTGCTTGGTGAAAAGTAGTTGAGGATTCCTACTGCACCTTTTTTTGCCACCCCCAAAATTTATGTTTTGGCTGCTTGGGGAAGTCTCCCATTTCTTTGACGACTTTGTTGCGTTGATGGGTCAGGCAATGCAGAAATATGACAAGCAACGCCAGGCCTGGGAAATCGTCGACTTGAGATGACGAACAAAAATCACCCAAAAAAATCACAAGACATCACGGACCTGCCGTATTGAACCAATAAGATGGGGGGGGGGGTTGCGTTTTTCCCCCAAGTCATAAGGATTTTTTGGGAGGGTACCCCAACGCCACCAACAACCTATAACCCTTTAATGGCATTTTTGTAGCAAACCCCGGCCCTGTAAATGGTACGGCAACCCGGTTACGGGCGGCGCCCCATATCACCAAGGTGCCTTGCATTGGCATCAGTCCCTTTGGCTCGGGAAACTCAACGAATCCAAATGGTGGGTGAAACGAGTTCAACCATGTTTTTTTGGAGGGATTTTGAGGCCTGGGAGATGATGATGGAATTTGATTATCGCATACTTTTTGGAAACCACGATTTGGTTGTTATGTCAAGGTATTAATATTCAACTTCTTAATTGAATTAGACTCATTTTGAAGATGAAAAAGGTTCGATTGGATTGATCATTTTGTTTTTCTTTCAACATGTTGTGATCATGAAATACATCGATGAACAGTGCATTATTTAAAAAATCTCTTTTAGGCATTTTTGTTGCCCCAAAGCCCCAGGTGCATTGTCCACAAAATGGCTGGATCTGCTGGAGAAGCAAATGAAGGAACGGGCGCAAGTCGGACCGTCATATTGACATTTTGGAGATGCATACTATGCAGAGGACAACTTCTGCACCCACAAAAACCTAACATTGACATTGAAGGTAAACATGGATCGAAAAAATGTGCAAAATAGATCTCAAATCCAAAACGATGTAGAGATACAAATTGAGGCCAGTTTTCCTTCGTCAATCTACCATAGGTGAAACTGATGTACGTTCACTTTCAATGACCCACCAGCTGCACTGACCAGCCAGGATCACGACAAGAAGGTGGGCGGCTGAAGTTGATCTAGTTGGTGTTTGCTTGGATTTATTTTGATTTGGTTGGCATGCCTTTGTCAAAATGGTTACGGGGCCACTTTTGAATATATCATTGAATTGTACTCTGATGCTTTTTGTTTAAACAAAATTATTGTTTTTTACGGTGGCCTGCTTTTAAGAAAGTCTAAGATAGCGAAATAGTCGAGGATAACTCGTTGTCCTTTGAAATCATTGGCTGCCAGGATAATGATTTTTTGGGACCCTGCGACCTTGGAATTTGATTCGACCTGTGGTCGTTTTGGGGTTGTTTAAAAACACACCGTAAAAACTGGCACCATTGAATTCTGTTTTCCTCTCTTCTCAAAGCTTTCAAAGGGTGTCTTAAAAATCTTGAAAGTATTTTTTTCTTCCCAAAATTTGAAGGTATTTTTTCTTCCCAAAAACCTTTTTGGCTATACAACCCCCAAAACAAACATGGAACCTGAAAATCAGTCCCTGGAAAAGGAGATCCCTATTGGAAACCATTATTTTCAGGTTCCATGTTAAACTTGGGGGGTGTAGTTCTTCTTCCCAAATCAACCTTGCCACTGATCTTGCCCACTGAATTCACAACCAGATCTTGCCTCGATTTTTGTGTCGTCTTAGAAATTGCCAGGTAGATGCAGCAGATGCTCAAACGGCAGGTCTTGAGGAAGGCCCAGCCTTGCAGGTTGGGGGAATATTTTTACCGGCGTTACCTTGGGGATGGGAAGGGGATACGTGGACATGACTCAAAGTTACCATCTTTTTTTTTTGGTACCCAAAAAAAACCACAGATCTTTCGGCTGCCAAATTGAAATTGATCCAAATATTAGTTTTGGATGGATCAAAATTCCTCTTTTAAAGGAACAGCAGATGTTTGTAGGTCTCCCAAAGTTTGCAAGCTGAAAATGAGCAAAACCATCAACCTGCAGATGTTTGGTGATATGTAATGTGAAAGCATCGCGAAAGCATCACTGAGGACAATCACTCGCACTTCATCATTTGTGACAATGGGAAGGCAACTTTCATTCCGCCTCGGGTTGTCGTTGTGGTATGTTGTGGTATTTTGGCAAAAAAACGCGGTGATTGTGTTTGGAACCCTAAAATGATACAAGTATTAGATGATTTCCTTTTCCCTTTTTTGTTCTTTTAAGTTGTTTTTTTCACTTTATATAGGATTGATCTTCAGGTGTCCATTTTCAGAAACTTTTCGGGCGATTTCTATCCTGATTCCCCCTTCGAATTTCCAGAAAAGGTGGGTCATACAGTCTCCCAACCATCCCACCCGATGTCGTTGATGTCGCAGGTGGGTAAAAAAGCCTTTGGTTCGGAGATTGAATTTCGTGGGAAATCTGAGACTTCCAGAGATTCAGCTAATGGTTAATTGTTGGTTTGGGATTCTAGGGATACCCCTAAGTACAGTAACAATGCCTTTCATAAGGGGATCCTAGGAATCCAAACCACCAACCCAAGCCAACAATTATCCATTAGCCTGGAGATGCAATCACAAGAAAGACAATTTGGAACATGGAGTTCAGTTGAGCACACATGAATTCAACTTGACTGTACATTCCAGCATCATGCCGTGTTTGTCATTTTTATCCCTTTGAACTATATTTACAATAGTATCAGATTTCTTTGGGGATCTTTTTTGTGTTTTTCCGAAGCATGAACCTTTTTCATTTGTTTGTCTTTTTTTTCGGGCAAGACGACATTTTAAAGTTGGGTCTCTTTTTTGTGGAGGAATGATTCGTGGCATAGATGGTGCCGACTCGACTCTATCAATCACCAATGAACAAAAGGTATGAATTGTGGACAACCCCCCGGCCCCCCAGGATGCAAATTTGGGCAAACTTTGAGTCGGTTTGGTGGATTTCAAGGGAGTTCAGGGCGCCGACAAAACATGTTTTTTTCGTCGAAAAAGGTGGGTAGATGGCATTCTGATGACCTATCATGACCTGTATTTTATCCTATATCCATCAAACTGGTCCCCACAATGAATGGTTGATTTTTCATGATTTTTATACCATCTGGGCAATTTACAACGACCTTTCCCGCCGGTTGGTCACCTCAAAAGGTATAGTTTAGTAACAAAATGGCTGAAACATTCAGTGAGGTTAAGGATATTGTATTGTATAGATTGCCCAGATACCATGGATCCCATAGATCCGTCAGTTATAGGAATTCAATCCGCCTAGCTTAGGAACCCGTTTCGAGGAATCTCTTGCGAAGGCGAAGGGGAAGTTGTGATTTTGGCGTAACGGCGGAGTTTTTTGTCGTTTTGTTTTCGGTTGCGTTTTTTTTTTGTAAAAACAATCCAATGATGAGAAAGAAAAAACATTTTGTGATCTTGATGTTCTGGGTGGTAAAATGTAAATTTTGAATAATTGAAGCCGAATTTCTTGATTGAATCAGACCCCCTCAACCGAACTGGACCTTTGCTTGGAAACGACATTTTAATTGGGGGTGTTCAAACTTGAAAATAGAGGACAAAGAAGTTCTAGGGATAATCGGAATAATTATATATACGTATACATATTCATATATACGCATGATTATATATATACATCATTCAATGTCTTTGGAACAGAGTATTTGTTGGCATAATGGCCTGTCCAGTATATTTGTTGTTCTTGATCTATAGTTCTTCGAAGCATTTCACCTTTTGGATGTCAGGGCTCTGTGCCGGCGAGGGAAGCACCAGTGCAAGTGCCACGCGTGGGGAATCTGAGGGCCGGTCGGTCATGGGCAGCTGGATAAAGTTTGTATCCCATAGGATCCATGGTATATTTGGCTGAGAATATGCTACGCAATTACGCATTTATTGCAAAAGATCAACCAAATATGTGTAATAAAACCATAGCGTACATGGATCCTATGGGTATGTGTTTTTGGGATCTCTTGGGAAACTCTTGTTTGAGTTGGATGAAACAGATGAAACTGATGAAACGTAACCCATGATTGGAAGCAAGGTCATGATCTTGGTGAACGGTGGCAAAATCTCGTTGAAATCACTGGTTGAGGAGAGAAGCCGGTTGGTGATGCTGTCACACACTCACTCACTTCAGATGAAGGGTGCCTGGCAAAAAAAAAGCATTCCCACAATTGATGAATTCGACCTTTTTTAAAGGCAGATTTCAAAAATCAATAGAAAGCAGCCATTCAATTTGGTAAAAACTCCTTTGCATCAGTCGAAATTCCTCAAAAACTATCAAAAAAATATCTTCATTGGAATTTGAGTGTAACAAAGCCTGGCATTGTGACAGGCCATTCGGACCGGGTGCCCACTGGTGGTGTGTCAAGGCAGGATTTCGTATGACTTTAGCCGGAGGTATAGCGTCAAGACTTTCTGGTGATGACACAGGTGACAGCACTCGCCAAGCTCTTGCTTAGGTTTCGGACAGATTTTGGAGCTAGTAGTGTAGTTCTCAACATGTACTGGTATTTATTCCATGGATCATCATGGATCAATCAAAAGATCTACCCAATATATCCGAATAGATCAGAGTAGGTTTAACATGGTTTAACATATTTGAAAAGCTTTGGTTCAGGTTCGCTCCATGAACCAAGCGTAAAAAAATGAAGTCTTTCCGTTTGGAATCAAGACTCTGCTTAAAAGAATGCCCCTTTCTTTGAAGCCTGCTGGGGCAGCAAAGTCAACGGTTTCCCATACTTTCCCCCTCAACGGGACAAGGCACTGGACGCGTTGCTGATGTTATTTGCAGCATTTTGGAGATCATGAAGAATCGACCTGTTACGGACTGAAGGGTCAAAAGGATAGGCGGTGGAAAGGTGTAGATAGCCCCAACATACACCAAATAGATCTGCAAGAGCTGGTGTCTACTGTATGAAGAATGGCTGAAAAGGATTGAAAAGGTCAAATTACTGCAATCGGACTAGGCCCAAGCTGAATACAAACACGAGAGTGTAAAAGCTTGCTTCGTCAACACAGCTGTGTTCGCAACGAACTTGTCAATTCGCATCATTGTTTGATTCGGAAAACGTTTGTAGGATCTCAGCGAATAATGGCGAATACATAAGACGTTTGAAACGAGCGGATGGTCCATCAATATCAGTGGCAACAACTTCGTTTTTGGAATCACCAATGCTATTGCAACCACAACTCATCAACAAATACTACTACAGTATCCAAGAGCTGATCTAGTCGGATTTTCTCCACTTGTATTAATCGTTTGATTTTCCAGCAGTTGTACAGCAGGAAGACTTTGTTGTACCTTTCTTTCGATTTTTTTCGCATAAACTGCTATAATTAGTTGGGGCGAAGGTGTTGGATGAAGTCGTACCTTTTCCCAAAACGCATAGGAACTCTCGTGGTTCATTTGCTAGCATGTTTGTTGAGAGCGCAGTCATGTCTCTCACGATCAGCTTGGGGTTTGCCATACACATGACACCAATCTTGGTGAATGAAAAATGGCGTTCAGCTGGTGAGTTGCAATCTTGGTGCAGAATCCCAATGGCGCAGCCTTCCAATGGATATGCTTTATGACACGACTGCGTCCATTCAACATTTCCTCATGCGAAAACATGAAAAGCCAAGATGCAGCGTGCCAATAGGATGTTAGCAACTTGAAAAAGGCTCTGCCAGTGTTTAAGGCCAGTACGTGGCATCCATTTCTTCCTTTAAAGGGCGTCCTTTGCGGTATGTAGATTGCAGTCAAACACACAATAATTTTAACGTATTATTTGTTGCATGCTTGACTCAAAGTTGGTGACCGTTTGTCAACAGATTCTCCCGCATCGTGGGGAGATCGGGAAGATCATTGTCAGTGGCTGGGGGCAGTCACTGGCAAGGTCTGGTCTAGGTCTTGTTTGCATCTCGTTCAGATCTCGGTTTGATCTCGCTTCCATCTCGTTTTTTGATGGTTATCCAGGCCCTTCAAGTAATATATAATTACTCATGTATTTTGCTGACACCCTTTGAAATGTAAACCACAGAATCCTAGACAAGAGCAAATCTCATATACATATATAGATAGATCAAATTAGAATAAACCGTGAATGAAAGAATAACATGCGGAAGGTGAACAGTTTGATAATGAACATTAATTTCATTTTTTTTGCTACGAAGAGAGGACTGTTGTGTGGGAGGTGCCACATGTTCAATATGTTGAAAGGAGCTTCACGTGGAGTGGGCCAGTGACTGGGCGAATGACCTGAAGAAGAAAGTCCAGGGCAACTACAGCATCCTAACGTGGCAAGGGACACCGCCTCCTGGTTTGAATCAGCAGGAGTTTGTTTTTTAATTTGCTTGATTTCGAATACCATGAGGATGAAATCAGATACTGCAAGCTCTAGAAAAGTTTTTTGAGTTTAAGCATCAAACGCAAACCAAGCAACGCAAGACTTCTGCTCAGCTCAGGCTCCGCGAGGAATGCGCCGGCGAGCTGGCAACAATTCCGCCAAAAAACAATTTTCCCTTGCGAATTCGTTTCGAGGCAGGGGCAGCAAGGAATGGTTCAGACGTGTTGCAAGGGATATTTTAAGGCTTGGTTGGGAAGATTGGACCCCACATGAACAATCCCAAAGGTCAAGGTGCTCCAAAAAAGGGGTGCGGAATCAGAAACTGTCCATCAGGCTATTCAGATTCAATTGAGGTAAGTTTGCATTTTTTTGCGCACTGCCTCATCCTGAAGCAGTGGTTCTACTTCTATTTTTTCTTGTTTTTTTCTGGTTGAAAGGGTATAGGCTTATGGCGGTGGAATTTTCACAGCCCCTAGCCGCTTTGTCCGGAAACGCACAGTACGTAGTACCAAGTAGTACAAGGTAGTATGTGGCAGTGGCACCAGCACCAACCACGCGCATCAAACTCATGCTGGAAGGATAGGTGATGTTACTCGTTACATTGTGGTCGGAATCTGGAACTTCTATTCGCGTCAAGTGGGCACCGAACACTTGACCCACTTGACCCTCTTCAAGTGGATCGTGCCCACATGACCCACGAGACCCTCCAGAGCGATATCACTCACTGCCCTATTTTGCAATATTCGCAGCCCAAAGTATTTGTGCATACTACTAGAAATTCTTCTGCAATAAAAAGATATAAAAAGTCTTACTCCTTACTGCTCCGTACTTCAAATGTCTTACTCAGTACTACATAGTACTAATACAAAGTCTTACTCAGTACTACAAAGCAGTACAAAGTACAACAAAAAACACCAAGTAGTCTTCCGTAATACAAAGTGTTGCTACATACTACAAAGTATTGCTCCATACTACAAAGTACTACTCCGTGCTGCAAAGTGTTACTCGGTACTACAAAGAACTGATCCGTTCTACAAAGTATATTAGTATTCTGCACTACAAAGTCTTTCCCTATACTACAGAAGCACCACTCCCCCATTGGAGCCATAGCACCACCTTGAACCACCCACTTGACCCACTTGAACCGCTCACTTCACCCACGTCAAACGGGTCAAGTGGGCACCGCCCACTTGAAAAAAGACCGGGCCACATTCGCACCACACTCTGATGTTACCCTGCTGTGTTTGGTGCTCCCTGCTGTGTATGGTCCGCACAAGTTAACTCTGGAAAAAGTAGACCTGGATGCGTGGACCACATAGACACAGAGCAAAAAGATATCATTTCATGTCAGTTGGAGTTGTTTGGTCCCAAGTTGGGACCGCATTAAGATGCAAGACAGCATAAAAGTGATGACTAAGGTATGACTTTTAGGGCTTTAGGTATGACTTAGGGATGACTTTGTTTGATCCCTGTAAGTAGCCAATCCAGCAATTGAATGAACACGAGAAACTAATATATATAAACTATAAACATACAACATCATGCAATTTCAGAGTATTTTGCTACAATTTTCCTCGTTTTTTGTTGGGAATCGCCAGGGCAGTGAGTCTGACACCGAAGTGTCGCCGGGCGCTGAATTCGAAAAATTGCTGCAAGCGGCAGTAGAGGAGCTGATCTTGTGACAGCTTTACGGGAAGGGTTTTCCAGGGCAATCCTGTGGTCAGGAACATGTTTGTAGGTTTTTAGATGTTTTTAGTGGGTTTTTTTCATTGATCATTTTATGGTTTGTTTTTACGCCCTGCAGCTGTTTTTCGGCGCCCTTGGAAGTTTTTGTTTTTTGATGTTTTTTTGTTCAAAACCTTGGTTTCTTAATACTTTATGGTTGCTTGACATCCTGTAGTTCTTCACTTCAGTTCAATGGTGTGGTGACACAAAAGGATCGTCCGAAATTGGGGCCAAAAACAGTCACCAGCTCACATTTTGCAGGATTTCATGCAAGGCGAGACTTTGACGAAGGATGAAATAGACAACACCTATGAAATTGTCCGGCATCTCGGAAATGCACTCGCGAAAACTAACTGAATCAGCTTCCATCCCAAAGTCGTGGTGCCTGGAGTTTGGGTCCTTTGCTTCAGATGAAATTTTCCCAAACTTCATTTCGGGGTGGGTGGAAATTCATGGAAATTCATTAATCTCAGGTTCCAACCGTTGGTGGTTCACGTCCTAAGGTGAAAAGTGGCAAGGTGGAGATCTATTCTGTCAACGACCGTTTGGAGGTGAGGTGAGTTTCCCCAAAAATTTGATGGACTCAAAAACGATTCAAGCGAAAGACATTTTCGTCTTTGCGAAGGGAAATTGTTCATGATACTATATAATCATACGCTATCCGTACAATATCTACGTATATGCATATTATATAAGCAACAGGAGTTTTCGACAACCCCCATATATTCAATTGTTGAATTATAGATATGATATGCCGCCACGCAGTTGTCATTGTCCATAATGAGCAGCATAGGCAGTGAGTTTCATAGATCCAATGGAAATCAGATTGCTGCCGCAGGATGTGATCCTGCGTGCAGTGCTGGGGAACAATCGTTCGATCTCCTCTTCTCCTACCTCAGCCCCTGCTGGTGTGTCTGTGTGGTGTTGCTGGCCATCATTTACCAAAATATCACAATGTGCAAATAAAATCATAGAACCTCACATTGTGTCTTGATCTCTCATTGATCTACCATTTTTTGGATAGAATATGTATGACTTGTGTTTTTGAACTTGCTTCTCCTAATTTTATTTGAAACCTTTGTTCTCCAATGGACCGTTTTTTCCAGCTGACAAGATTTGCCTTCCTAAAAAGTGGACTCTTGTGTGTTTGGGGGAAACAATCAGAAGAGCGTCACGCCAGGCAACAACTTGCCTTGGCTGTTCAGTGGGGTTGCAAGGACTACTATGACGACATTGGAAAAAGGCAGGGTTTCACCCAGGGGACATTTTTACTGGTGATTTTTGTTAATTTATATTGGATTATCTATTATGATTGGGTGTACAGTTGTTTGAAACTCAAAGAAATTCCTGGAAAAATTCTGCTTGGCCTGTTTGGTACCCAGTAGCCCTAAAGAAAAGAGTAACGAGTTTCCGGCTGAAAAATCGGAAGGTTGATTCAAGAACGGGGTGGCCATGAAAAAGGTCCTCCCGAGGAGACCGATTCGGGGTGGAAAGGGAAGCGGGTTGGTTTGGATGATGAGTTCTGTATTTCTCTTAAAGTCACCATGGTTTGATGTGCTACATAAACAGTTATTTAAAACAACTTGGAAAAAAATGGTTTCCTGCTGCAATCAAGTCAAGGTCATTTTTTAATTGTGATTCTATACAAATAAGCCCTTTGGTGTTTCCGAACGCCCGTTTTGTTGTCCACCAGTTTCTCCCTTTAGGTCCAGAACTTGAAAGACTCAGAACAACAACTAATTTTTGGCTCTCTCATATCTCCATAGGAATTGAATGGAATTCAGTACCAGGGTTGGCGCAACATATTCCAACATGATCCATGCCCATGTCAATGTGAAAGGAACACAGAATCACAAAGAAGCATCGGTGGATTTTCTTCTTACAGCAGCTGATGATGATTTTTGGAAAGATATCTGATCGTGACCCCCTTAATTCGTCATTATATACTCACTGAAACTAACAGTTCGCCCCCTGAAAATAGGCCTTCCCAAAACGAAAACTCATCTTCCAACCATCAATTCTAAGGTGCTACTGTTGATGGAAGAAATCCTGCACCACCTGGGATGTTTAAAACCTTGTAAATAATGTCATAAACTACCTACCAACTGGTGCAGGATTTTGGCCATCAACACTATGTCAGTGTCAGGGCAAACCTAAGAGAATTACTAGTAATGAACCCTAGAGCTCTTTCCAGATTAGGCCGATTTCTACGTCCAAAACTGTAATTGCATATGCGCATGGATTTCAATAATTGCATAGCATTCCGGAAATATTGAATTGCATTTGCCAACAAAAATCTTGCACTAATATTTGATACACCCATTTTGGGGTCCTACCGGGTACTATCAGCAATTCTGCTGCGGTAGTGACCTGACCTGGGGTGGGATGGTGATTGGGGTGACCCCGACTCAGAGGTTGGCGGTTGGTGACCGCAAAAGCCTCAGGCCATTCGTTTGATCTTCCAAGAGTTGGTCGCTTTCGGATGGCACAAGCATCGTGATGGATGGCGTCAGGTCGACCGGGAATCTTTTCGTAGCAAAAAGGAGCTACGAATGGCACAAGAAATCTGCTGTTTAAAGTGTTTACAGTTACAAATGAAAGTTTTTGTTGGGATTGTGATCTAGTTACTTATTAAACATGTAGTAGTCCTGGTGACCGTTGGCTTGGGGGGTGGATCCAAAACATGTCCAAAAGTCTTGGCAAACATGTATGGACATGTGGTGAAAAATCTACACAGATCCAACAAAAAAGATAGCACACAATCCTACACAGTTTTACACATTTTGACCCATTTTCAGTCACATGAACCATTGCGTTAGTTGAAATTTTCGGCTCTCGACATTCGGAGCAACGTTTGTTGGCGAAATGCCAGGCTGAAACTGAAACACCCATCAACATTGTGAAGAACGTGCGCGAAAATGCAGGTGTAAATGCCAACAATCGGGGCGACCGGGACCCATTAACAAAGGGCGTTGTTTTTTTTGATTTTTTTGTTTGGTTGATTGAATGGAGCTGAGTCAAATGTGGGTGTGGATGATTATCGATCAAACCAAAAAAATGACGGATATATATTGCGCACTCGAATAATGAGACATAATATGAGGACAGGTGCCACTTGGTATCAACATTCACAGCCTTAGTAACGCATCTTGATACTTCTATCATTGGCGCTATGAGATTCTTTGTTGCAAGGAGAGCAACCAGAGGTTGGTAATTCCCCGCCTCTCTGTCCAGAGTCTTGGTGCGCAGGGTCGCTAGTGGCCTGGCTCTTGCAGCATTATCTGAAGCAGATGAAGGATTTCAAGGCACAAAGGGGCCGGGCCAAAATATGATGCGAACAAAAACACATCCAATCAAATATTAACCAAATTTATGGTCATGGTTGATTGATTCATTGATGTCCGGCATGCAAGATGCAAAATCTAACACAGATGGTGCACCACATTTTTGTGCATGTTTGTGCTATACACGTAGCGAACATGCTCTTAAATGCATGATCCGCATTCATACTCAACTGGTTGCATTCACCTGCATCCTCAATGATCGATAGTACATGTGCAATCATTTTACATCATTTTACAACATATACCGTATATACCATCTTGTAACAGGTAGCATAATCATCCCAAATAAACATATATCAACATATAATTATATCAACATATGTTGACATGGTTTTACTGTACATTACTTGACATATATTGTAATATGATCCAAAAATCCATGCGTTTCATCCCGCTTCGTCAGGTGGAGAATCTGGATTTTCACATCAAGTGGAATCGTTCGGGCCACCAGGAGACAACTTGGGAATACTTGGGATTGGTCGAGACTCGGTCTCTTAAAATGCAACTGGAATGATTTTACGACTTGGAAAAACTCCCATAGGATCCATGGTCATGGTATATTTATGGTATATTATTTGTATATTTATACCTATACATGAATGGTTGATTTTTTATGGTTTCCATGTACGCAGGTAAATTATACCATACATGGATGCTGTGGGTACTGAATCAACTTCATTCCAAACAAAAAACACCCCTGAAAGTCAACGGCTGGAACCCAAAATGTATACACCCCAGAAGATTAACACAGAACCTGAGAATACGGCCCCCCCCTGGAATTTCGGAACATCATCTTCCAAACCATCATGAATCATGACTTCTAGGTTCCAGCCGTTCATCTTCCGCGGGTGTTTCCTAGATGTTTCTCCACGACTTTCCGTTTGGAATCGTTGGAGTTCCTCGGGTAGCAGATTTGCTGGAAGGAGCCTTGGGAATCCTTGGAAGGTTTATTGCTTTGGTCCATCGAACAGGCGGGGGCCCGGTCAGCGGTTTAAACGGGTCAACGGGGTACCAAGGGCCCCTTGGGCAGTATTTAATGGATCATTTTCAGAAGACACATCAAATTGTTGAAATTTAATGGATCTGAAGCATTTGGAAGGATGGCTTCCTTTTCTGCAGTTGTAATTTTTCAAGAGTTTCTCTAAAGCGAGTTTGTTTTCACCAACTGCTACTGCTAGGGTTGGCAGAAACTGGCTGTTGTCTTGATTTTCTTGTCATATGTTATAGGTGCTTCAATTTAAGTTTAATATGGATAGCGGCTATTTGGTGTGCAGTTGTCATCAATTTGGAACCACCCGTTTTGGTTGCAGGAAGCGCCATCTTCACTTTTAGAGATCATTTGGTCATACATGGAGGTGGCATGGAGCGGTTGTTGGAAACGGAGCCCAGCAGTTTCAGCTCCATTAAAAAATCCCAATGTCATCTTTTCCCATAGGATCCGTGGGATTCATGGTATATTTACCGACATTTACCATAATAATAGTCGACCGTTCATGTGGGCAAATATACCATACATGGATCCTATGGGTTTGTGATGAGATGTGTCCTTATTGTAATGCAAAGCGAATTATCTCCTGCTGAAAATATAACCTCGGAAGTGCGGGATGGAACCCTTTGTCGCTTGTGTGACAAGCTGGTTTTGCGCACGCGACATGAGAAAAGACAGAACATATCGTTAATGGAGACATTGTGAGATCCAAGCAGCAAATGTCAGTTTTTGTTCAGTATAACTCTAACAGTAGAACTATAACATGTGATGGCATGCAGTCAGAATTGAATAAGAGTGCTGATACTGTCAGCCGCATTTGCCAGAACCCAAAATTCCCTTCACCACAAGAGGGTACAGTTGTGGCTACCGGGAACAGACGGCTCAACAAAGAAAATATGCCAATACTCGGTGTGTATTTGTTACATTGTTTCTCCTTTTGTTCTCCTTGCAATGCTATACTTGCACTATATTTTCAAGCTGTGGCAGTCCTTTGATTGATCTTGAAATATTCATAAATATTCTCATTAATTTTGCGGGCGAATAAAACTGGAGGTAACAAGACCTCACCGAACTGGGATTCAAAACCGTGAATGATGCATCGATTTTTCCAGCGGCAGTGTGGGATACGTCTAAATCTCACCGCGCTACCGAAGGATCCAGTTCATGCGGCACTGGTCGCAGCATCTGCTTGTCGACAAACGGCAGAACGAGAACGTGGATCTGGATCGTACAGGGGCTCTCAACAAAAATCCGGGGGGCTTTGGTGCCATGAACATGGCAGTAAACAGTAAATGTATGTAAACGTGGTATATATCCCATGACAGATCCATGGAAAACAGGTTAACCTGTACCCACATGAATGGTTGATTTGTTATGGTTTTTTGCTGTAGCTAAGTATGCCTACAGGATCCCATGATGTGCCAACAGCGATGCTGGCTGTGTAAACATGGCAATGCCATGACAAGGACCTCATAAAAATGCACAGTTGAAACATGCAAGGTCCAGAAGCATTTCTTTGTAAAGACTCTGTGTTCAGAAATCGTACTGGTGCCTGTGTTCCAATTTCTTAGTTTTTCTCACTTCTGGCGCTTCAATGAATGGCTGCAAATTAAATCAAATTTACAGACCAACATGTGAAGTGACAACATCGTATACCACTATCATATACATCTATGTAGCTAATATGTGCATGTAGAATACAGCAGATTGTGAAATACTAGAACAACCATCACTGTATACAGTAACCCTCAACCACTAAAGGTTCTCTACAAAAGCCCCTGCCCTGAAGTGCCATACATGGAATTGGGTGCCCACTTTTTGAGCCTCAGGTACCATGATTGTTTGGCCAAGAAAGAGCTAGAGGAAGCAGGGGAGCGTTTTGAAAAGCGCCCTTGCCCAGAGAAGGAATGGGTGCGATTTTGTTGCACCCGTTTTTTTCACAAAACAATCCCGGTATTTTGGCTGGGATTTAAGTGATTTGTACCCTTTTTTTTTGGTTGAAGTATCAAGCGGACAATTCAGCAATGGTTTCTTCATAGTTTTGGATTTTTGAATGTGTTTTTTTTTCAAAATCAAACTCCCAGTTTCGACATCATGGATTGACTGCCCCAAGGTTGGCAGTCAAAGTGATGGAGGATTTGGCACAAACGGGCAAAGGCGAGGCAGCATCTTCAGCATCTTTCCCATCCAAGCTTGAAATTTGTAAGTCCAGATGGT
Organism: Breviolum minutum Mf 1.05b.01; assembly: GCA_000507305.1. Lineage (NCBI taxonomy): Eukaryota > Dinophyceae > Suessiales > Symbiodiniaceae > Breviolum > Breviolum minutum. The sequence goes on from DF240298.1 coordinate 71,075, forward strand.
TTGCACCGGTTGGACCTGGAAAAACCAGGCAACCAGAATGGGATGACATGGACATGACATGAAGACATGAAGACATGAAGACATGATATATGATTCTATTCTTATATCTTATGATATATATGAATAAAATTCGGGTTCACGATGAGACCCATGAAACAACCTGAGGATGTAGACTGGGTCTCAGGTGTGCGTTGAGAAAAAAAAAGACAGGGATCAATTTTTGTCCATTCATTTCAATTATAAGAAGGGAATCTCATAGATGACAGCGACGTCCCCCAAAAATCTCGATGGCTCGGAAAGGTGTGAAATACCTTTTCCAAGACTTCGAACGATGGAAAGCGTGGAAAGCGTGGAAGCTCTGTGGATCTTGGGGGGATGATCCCAAAAACCCTGGCAGGTGCATTGTTGGTATGCTGAAAGTGCTAACATACCGTTGATGGAAGAAATCCTTCACCGGTTGATAGGCAGTGGATCGGTAAGGTGGTCGCTCAGAAGACCCGGGACCCGGTCGCAAGTGACCTCCGTGCCATAGTGGGATCCGATGATTTACAAGGTTTTAGCACCATCCCAGGTGGTGCAGGATTTTTTCCATGAACAGTTTTATGTTGCAAATGAAAATTTCGGCTCAAAACCATCCCTCCAAAAACTGCCTCGAAAATCCGAAAATGCTCGGGAAACTAGATCACCATCCATGTTTTTTTGGGGGGGATTGGTTTTCAGGGCTTAACACAAGATCCCTTGAAAACTTCTCATGCTTTTTGAGGTTGGAACGCAAGGACGTACCTGGAACTGCTTTAAGCTCGCGCATGAGCTAGGCTGGATGTGTGTTTCTGTGTTTTGGTTGTGGCATTTTTCCCCAAGAAGACTTCAGGAAATTTCATGAGATTTTCATGGGCCTTGAAATCATCACATGGGCCAGATTTACAATTTTTGCCGGATTTCAGGCCATGTTCAATACAAATCGTCCAAAGAGAGGCTGCAACATGTTCGTCTCCGAGTCCTTTTATCGTCAAGCCGTGGATTTGTATTGGAAGAGACCTGTGCCTTTCGACGTCACCAAGCAGGGAACCCCTATTTTGCGAAGCCTCTTTTAATGAATTTTAATATATACAACAAGCACATTTTAGGGCAGCAAAATTTCCACAGTTCAACAATATTGACTTTTTATATGACTTTTAATGAGACAATTTGTGATGTGAAACAATGGGCCCTCGGAGAAGGTTTCACTTTGTTTCACGTAGATTGCGCAGAAGCTAAGTTGTCCAAAGACTTTCATTTTTCCACGACTTGCAATTGACTGAGGGATCAGTTGAACACAAAGTCCTTGAGCTGGTCCTGACCTCAGATATATTGACTATTGAAAATTGGAGGTATTTGAAAAAAGAAGGATTGATGGGGCCCAGCTTAACTCCTTTCAAAAATCATGCAAAACTGATTCTACATATGCAGTTATTAAAAAACATATTGCGAAACCATAATTTTGGAAGAGATTGGGATGAAGAGCTTCAACACCCAACAACTCTGTTGGGAACTACCAGAGTCTGGGAACCGCATCCCCAACCCGATTCGTCTCAGGTGGGAATTTCTATCCATTCCTTCCAGTCAGGTGGATCGGTAGTACGTGGTGGGAATTTTTGAATCGGGCAGTGTGGCTAACGATCTGATTTGGCTCGACCTGGCAGGCTTGGACTCATGGCATTTCCCGTGGCCTTTTTGTTGGCCTCTATTCTTATGCAGTGTTCTACAGGTCAGAATCTGAGGGGAGACCGAGAAGATGGTTGTTGTTTCGGGTTGCGGTTGATATTATGATGGTGATTGATTGATGTATACCTTTGCAGATGCTTTATGTCAAGACTTCATAAAGCTGATTTTGATATTACTGTATAAATAAAGTTATAATCAATATCAATCCATACCATCTTCTAGCCTTCAAGGAGCATCTCAAGACAATGACATGCATGTGATGAAACCAACGCAAAGATCCACCATCCTAATGCCGTTACTGTTCCAGAGGCTCTTAACTTTTGGAGGAATCTCCCTGACAGAGGCCCGTTGACTGCAATAAAGTGGATGGTAATTTGATGGAATGGCGGAATGATAGAACAAGATTGATGATGAAACATGAGCAAACACGATTAAGCATGATAAAAACAATTTGAAACAAAATAAAACCTGATGCAACGCGACGAAATATGAACATCACAAACGCCAATCCTTCGGAAGTCATCGTTGCGGAGGTTCTTCTCTTCTTCTGGGGTCTGGGCTTGGGATATGTGGAGATCAAGCAGCTGAATTCCAGTGGTTTTCAAGTGGCTTTGACAAAATGGACGGATAGGCGTTGAAACTGCTATTTACAAATGACATCAGTTTCTAGTCGCAACAATATCGAAATCAAGAGGGAAGTCCTAAGTAGATTCTTTTCAACAATAGAAATTTCATAAAAGTCAACCAATATTGATAAAAGTCATGTTAAGTCATATTATTAATTGTGTTTTGTGAGGTCATTTGTGACAAACCCAGCGAACTGAGGCTCATTTCCGTGATTTGTGGAATTGGTTAGATGCAATGTCCCTTGGCAATTGACGACTGATGGTTCCCAGGGTCACGTTTTTCCTTGTGGATCTTGCATGAGCGATACCGGATTATCCTGTACCGTCCATGTATGGTATTTTTACCTTACATTTATCATACAAATCCATCAAATGAAGGTAAATATTCCAGTCCCATGGATGGTATTGGTATTGTAGATTTTTGGATACAAGAAACATAAAAATCGTTTTGTTCAGCAGACTTGAAGGAAAACACCTTTCATCAGAATTTGGCAGTTTTGGAAAGAAATTGATTGAATGCACATAATTTCATTGGCATTGAAAGATGTTTGAAAAAACAAACATGATTATGATACTACGTGTGTTCCTGATCAATACTTGTGACATGGAAAGAAGACGCATCTGAATGATTTGGAAAACTATTCAGAACCATCAAAGGTGACTTGCATGCAACTGGATTGCTCCAATTTCGTCAGTTGCAGTTTCCGTGAGAGTTTAGGTGTTGTTCGCCACTGTAGTGAGAAATCATCTCTGATGTTTTTTTTGTTTTAAAGCCCTTTTTGCATGTGTGACAGCGAACATTAAAAAGTCACACAAAAAGAGCCTTCTATCGAATGGTGTTTTGATTTGAATGCATAAGGATAGTCAATGATAGTACCCATAGGATCCATGGTCATGGTATATATGGATGTTTCCGAAAATAGTGGTACCCCCAAAATAATCCATTTTAATAGGGTTTTCCATTATAAACCATCCATTTTGGGGTACCCCTATTTTTGGAAGCACCCATATATATATATATATACTGTATACATATTGAGCTAAATATACCAGTTTTCCATGAATGCTTTGGGGTTCACTGGTGTAACTCGTGCCTAATCCTGCTGAGTTACATCATACTTCTTCTGGGAACACTGGTCTTTGGTGTTGCCCTGGCGCATAAAAACGAAGACCTCAATGAGGCGAATCGGATGGATACGCCTTGGAAGTTTAACGCCCCTGACAACTTGCTAAAGGAAAGCAGTCTTCCAATCTTCCAAGCATCATTTTTCGATTGCTATCTGCTATCTTAAAATTTTGGGGGTGTAAATTGTAGAAAAACCAATCGAGTGACACCTGTTTTGAAAAGCCACAAGAAGTCATCATCTTGGACGTTCACTGAAGCAACAGTTCGAGCATGGACAGGGATCAACAACTCCTGAGATTATCCATGCCATGAACTTGCTTCCTTGCTCAAGCCTCAGGTCTTTGAAACTGGGACAAGCAGTGCTTCATTGTCATTAAATGACAACCTTACGGTGCATTTGGGACGGTATCCATGAGTCATAGAAGCATGAATCCCACTTGCATTGCTTGACCTTTCCAGCTACAAAGTCAGCAGATGCATTTAGTGATCCAATGGTTACATTGCGAAAACTAAGGTTGGATACGGGTTCTTCAAGCACTTCAACTGAATGACTCTTGGATTTGCAAAGAAGAGTATGCTGGGTTTTTACAGGGAAGTTGCGGCTGCCAGTCATGTGCTGGCAGAATTATTGGTGTGCACAGCTGTGCGGCTTCAATGCCGTTCGTTATCAGCCACTTCCGGGGCTGAAAAGAATGTCTAAATGGATGTTTCCGAAAATAGGGTTACCCCCAAAACACCCCAAAATGATCATTTTTAGTAGGAAAATCCATGGTTGTTGGGTACCACCATTTTAGGAAACCCCCAAATGGTGTAAAAAAACACACCTCTAAGACAGAACTTCGTAACATTGGTGGAAATTCAGTTTTGTTATTTCCATGACTAGAAACAAAATGGATGCCTGTTGTAATTAGGGGCTTTGTTACACACCACAATTTGGTATATATTTGTGTGGAGTGCAATTGTTCTTGTGCAAATGTCCATTTCTTTGGGGTTGCTCTATTTGAACAACATTAATTACCATGGAACACCCTCGGTCTTTATCCCAAATTAACATGTTGAGGCATCTTAAACTTAAACTATATAAAAACTGTGATCAATGACTGTAGTTGAGAAAAGCAAATATTCAGTCCAAAATAATTAATTATGATGGAAACTTCACATATCAATAGCCAATGCTGAAGTTTGTTTCGCCACATTTAGAGGACCTGTGGGTTGCATTGACTAGAACATATTAAAACAAACAAATTAAAAAATTGAACCTTTTGTTTTTCAGGAGGGTTTTGGTGACAAGCAAACTACTTATCCAACCGAGCTAAATGCCATTAAGCGCATTTACATGGCTTACATAATTGGTATCTACTTAGCAATCCTTCAGCAAATTGTACAACTCTTACTACATTCATGACTCATGACTCAAAACCCTTAGAAAAGTTAGCAACACCCCGTTTATCGCAGTATAGTGATGCTGCATGGTTGCTGCTACTTAGTGCGACATGAAACAACGACTGCATTTCTTTGGTTGATTTTAAGAAAAAACTCGTTTTGTGAATTCCTCAGGAGTCTTTGGGAGTCTTGTTGATCACCATCTTCGGAATGGCAAAGGACAGCTGCACTTGCCCAAGCGTGACCATCAACGTCGACAGCAAAGGTATTCATTACTGCATCAAGGTATCAGTTTCAGTACCGGAACAGATGCAGACCATGGAAATATAATGATAGTATGATATAAAATATTACATATATATATATATTAATATCATATGTTTTCATTAGATAAATAACAACTATGTTTCTCTGGCAAAATGCAAAAACACCTATAGCAAGAAGAAATCTTCAAATTCATCCGTAAATTATTTGACAATCGGCCGTTTTTGGAGTTCCATGTCCGTTGTTTGTCAGTGATTTTCATGTGTTTTCTGGAACTGGACAGTCTCAATCTGTGGCTATTTCTTTTTTTGTGGACCAGAGGATGCCATACAGTTCTTCATTCTGGTGGTGATCTTTTGCTTTGGGTTTCCTGGCAGCATCACTCAAATCCCTCAAGCCTGCTGATGGGCACGGCCCAGGTTCAGTTGTGCCATCACACCCATCCTCTTTAGCAGCGGCGTAGAACGTGAAGAACAAGCCACTTGGTGCAATTTTTCAGGTTTTCTAAGGCATATAGTCAGCCTATGTTTTTGTTGTTTACATGCGCAGTTCCGATAAATATGATGTGCAAACATGTGCTTGTTGTCAACTCAGCTGCAATCGCGCCGTGTTTCAGAATTTCAGTACTTTAAGGTGTCCTCAACATCCTAAGGTTTGTAAGTTAACCTTCACCTTCACCAGTGACAATGACAATGGCTAAAAATGCACAAGGATCATTTTGAATTGGATGATCGGAGGTAAAGCCTCGTCGGAAGGATAAACGTGTATATAGTGATAGTATTTTTGATATTATTTGACCATAATTTGTCAATATTCAAAGTATTTCTATTCATAAAAAACCTAAAATAGATGTAATAACAAATATGATAGTGATATAACATATGTAATATATATATATATATATAAATAGATAATATTACAATATTATCAAGTACACAGTCCATGGTGGTGTTTTAGACGTGGTCACTTGGTTTTATACGTCACCTGCCATGTTGTTGAACGGTTTTCAGGGCTTGACATGGGCCTTTTGGACCATTGTGGGCAACCTGGATGAGAAGCTCGGATAGGGAGATGGACGAACCGTTCCCAGGGAGGGTAAGTTCGAACCGTGTTTGGTAACCAAAATTGTTAGGCAAATCAAATGTGGCCAACATGAAAATTGAACTTCACGCTTTAAGCAAGATTTTAGATTGGTAAAACTATCCTTTGCCCAGATCCAATGAAACAATGCATTGACACATGACAAGCAGGAAGTGCTTCGTTTTCTTCATTGGATTTGCTTTCAAATGACTTTTTCCTGAATATCATCGTTAAAAAGGGAAGAAATTTGAATATGAAAATACACCCCCGAAAATTAACATTACAATATCCAACTGAATCCCAAAAAAATTGGTGGTTTGTACATGTTTCTCCTTTTCCAAAAGGGGTATTTTCAGGGGGTTGTACCTGGATGTACCCACCTCCTTCGCTGTCAACCGGGCCATGGCTTTTCAGTGTTGAGGAAAGCATTGAACAAGCTGAACACCTTGACGGGTTTAACCAGGTGGTCCGATGATGACAGATGGATTTTTTGAATTTTTTTTAAAAGAAACTCTGAGAATTTTGAAGGAACAAAACCCCTGTTTTTTTCTGCAGAAATCGACAGATTTTTTTTTGAGTTACAACTTGGAACTCTTCATAATGGGAAATGGTTGGGGCCCGGGCCCCAACCAAAACCCTGGACCTATGGCAAGTTCGCCAGGTTTGTTGCTGTGGTTTTGGTCTATACCCTGGCCCTGGTGTGCAACGTGTAGCCGCCTTGGGAAACGACCGCCGGTTGGGGCTTTGAAAGAGTGGAAGTGGCATGCGCCTGAAAAAAGTGGGTTCAGCATACATAATTGATAGGGTTCAGCATGACGGAGCATATATGCATATTATTATCTTGTGATAGTGAGAGCATTTTGAGAAGGATGCGAGTGTTATGTTTGCGCGTTCTTTCCGAAAAGTCGATGTTAGTGTTAGTGTTTGTTAGGCTCTTGGTGAATCTGCTGATTGCTGTGATGAACAGCACCTACGAAAAAAACCAAGCCAATGTCTCAGTTGGTGTTCGGCCATTGAAGTTGAAGCCTGTCACGTTTCATGATGCATGGCTGCTGCTGGGTGTCCCATGAATATAGTAAAACATTCATTCTAGGAACTATAATAGAATATAATATATATGATTATTTATAGAGCCATGTTGTAAATTATCGTGTATTGTCTCATGATTTGAGGTTACATTCAAAAAGGGTTTTGAAGGTTTTAGCTGAAAAACGATAGGGGACGCCCTAAAAAACCGATACCCTAAGATATACATGTAGATATTACAGGACTTGGAAAACGATAGGGGACGCCCTAGTTTACCCAAAGCATACCGCCTTTACAATAAATATTCACCATGCCTCTAATCTAGCAAATTTGTTTTCATGATGTTGCTTGGGGTACATGGTTGTTGTATATGTTTTGTGATGTTTTTGTTGGTGATATAATGGATGAGCTGATGTGATGATGATGCTCATGGGATGTTGTTATGGTTTGACCTGGCAACATATGATGCTATATATATATATATCGTATTTATGATGTATATATATATGTTTAAATTGATATACATATATATATATATACATATATTGTATTTACGATATATATATATATATGATATTATGATATATGTATATATATATATATATTACAGTTCCTAGGATGAACCCTTTTATGTTTTTTCCCATGGTAGCTGAAACTGTTGTTTTGTTTCGGTGCGAAAAACCAGGCCATGTCCCAAACCCAATGGGCCATCAATCGGGTGGAGATCCTCAGATGTTTCACCTTGAGAAGCGACGGGCCTTGGGTTTCGGGGGAAAAACACGACATGAAAAACCCCTGGGAGAGTTTAACGGCTGGAACATAATTCCCAGCAGAGGGAACCTGTTTTCACAGATCATGTTCCGAAATCTTACAAATGGGTGATGAAATTTTAGGGTGTAAAAACCGTTAATCTTCCAGGGTGTAAAAACCAAGGAGGGGTTCCTGACCCTGTGGTGTGAGGTAGAAGCAGTCCTGGAGTTTGACCATGAGTCTATCCTGCCTTGCACTCAAGTTGCTAGATTTTTTGATGGATGGAAACAGCATCCTTTAGATGTTAAAATATGGTCATACATGGTCATACTGTTGATGAAAGAAATCCTGCACCACCTGGGATGTATAAACCCTTGTAAATGATGGGATAAACTGCCAACCTCATTTGGTGCAAGATTTCCATCAACCGTAGAATTGTCATTGTATGTAGACATTCACTTCACCTCCCAACAAGGTGGCATTACTTTAGAAGTTGACAACACATTTACCACCATCAAAGTGCCAAACGATGACGACCTCAAGGCCTCCTCCTTTGAATCTGCTTGAACCGTTCTTCAACCCCAGCATCGGCGCCAACAACAAGGAAGGTGTCAGTGTCATTGCTCCGAAAAACTGGAGGTTTAACTTTGGATGAGCATTCTTCACAATGTTTTTTGTGAAAGCAGTTTCGCCCCTTTGACCAAAAGAAAAGAACTAAATGCAACAAATATGGCGGACGTGTATTTTTTTGCGGACAGCAGGACGCCAATGGTCATGGCCCCAAAACGCCCAACGTCCTGGCCACGAGACGGGATCCGCATCTCAAGGCGGGAAACCAATCGACTTTTTTTTCTGCCAAGGATATGAAAGGTACCGGACCTGAGCATTTCTGTCAGGCATTGTCCATTTGTACCTTATAGCACAACATTATTTAACTGATCTTAACCCGTGTTTCTTTGGTAGGATGAACTTCTGTTAGGGTTTTTTTCGCTAACGTTTCTTGTATCAAGTGTTGTTGCGGGAAACCTCCAGGCAATGGGCAGTTCTCAAGGTGTTTTTTTGTGACATTTGCTGGATTCTTTTGCATGTCTTGATATCAAAAATGGGAAAAACCATGAAGAACTATACAAATGAAGACATCCACTTTCAATCACTTTTCCAACTCTTTCCTAACAGTTGGTTTTGATCCTTCTGTCAGGATGCTCAGCAACGTGCTTTCTTGGCGATCACCCTGGAGGCTTCATTTAGATTGCACATAGTAAGGTTTTTGGAGATCCTAGACATGATATCCACCAATGCGCAATGAGTGTGATGTAAATGTAACTTTCATTTTTGTTTTGCAACATTTTGCAACAAATGAGTTCAACTAGTTCAACTGGTGCTGCTTGGAGTGTGCTGGTGTGTTCCAGGAAGAAACGGGTGAATCAGCCCAGCTACGTGCTGAAGTAGAAGCGCTGCGACGCAGGTTCAAATCACATGAAATCGATAGACATGAAGTGCAAGAGGTGTTGCAGCTTTATGTTTCACATTTACTTATTCGGTGTACTTTGGATTTGCTACTTGTGCAATCTATGATGGATTGAGGGAATGATATGCTTGTGAGTCGTGAAAAATCCACAAGGAGCCGCAGCATTCCTACTTGGTAGCTTGGTGTGTGCCATGAGTCGCCAGGAATAATGAGCTTTCTCAGCGGAATAAGGACCTGGAAGCGTTGCCAGTTGGCATGTTTATCATATTGCTTGCAGGACATTGCCAATTGTTATTTGTTCAAAAAGTTGTGTCGTGCATGTGCAACACCTCCCAACTGCCTGGTTACTGGACTTTTAAAACAAATCCAGCTTCTTGCATTTGTCGGAAACGAGTTGGAGTACTAATTCTTTTCCTTTTGCCACATTGGTTGGATGTGTTTTTTTTGCGGAAGGCAAAGACTTTTCTTTGCCAGGTTGGCTGCAAACTTTTTGCTGGAGCGCAATACGACAGCCTGGTACTTGATTCTACTGGAGTTTCAGGATGCTGTATCTTCCAGCCATCTATGGTATCCATGATTAGCATTTCCTACACCTTTAAGCTCATCAAATTTTGGGATGATAAACCCTGACCATGACCATTGCAGAATGATCTTTTTAAAAAAAATATTTCATGAAAGATTTAATAAGTGAATCTCAGTCGTGATTTCCCCTTGGCCTGACTGTCAATCAACGTTTAAACGTTGGGTTAAAAATCCTTTCCCAACAGTGATCGTGCGCGATGATGCCAATAAGGATCCGAATCCACCGTCTCCAAAAACAGGCCCCAAACTTGGCCGTGGATAGCGGTGGTGGGGAATTTTCGTGGCATGTTACCTGGGGGTTGGACATCCCAAAATGGCCAAAATTGGAAAAAAGTCGTGAAAAGTTCGAGGTGACAAACGCAGGGATTGACAGATGTTTTCTGCCGGCAGGAGGTCTCCCACTGATCCGGAAGCCGAGGCGAATGTGGAGTCCTTAGTGATTTTTTTCGTTACCCAGGGTGAATCCTAGTGAGTGAAACTAGGGAAATTGTCAGTGCACTGGTGAATCAAACGAGAAGGTTGGTAGTTCGTAGTGTACGTCGTACGTTTTGATACGAAGAAGAGGAACATATTGAAAGACATCATGTCACATTCATGACATACTGAGGACGACAACACCGTTGACTTCTCCAGTTCCTTCACAGCACTCCATCATTGTTGTCATGTTTGATTCGTGGGACTTGATGTTTTCAATTCTGAGATCTTAAACATGTTCTACCTGCAGAATTGGTTGGGAAACTTCTAAACCTTCAAACCTTCAAACTGCTGTATCTGGCAAAGAGTTTCTGGAAAAAAACATATCATTTTACCTTCGTCGCATTGCCTCATTGATGGACTAAGGTAGGTTAATGACAGGGATGAGGCCTAGAAAAGCATAAGTCTTTCAGTGCCAAGTGTTCCCACGATAGTGTCCGGGCAGTCCTTCTCGTCAAGGCAAAGCCATCCAGAAGCCCTGGAAAAGCTGAGATTTGTTTTCCGTTCTGAAAGGTTTTTTTTGATCATCTAAAGCAAAGGTGTGCAATTTTGGCTTCTAAAGAAAAGAGAAGATACATAAATATAGTGAAATGGATGTGTTTCTTTTATTTTAAATTTGAATAGCAGGGATGTGCTGGCGGCTGGAATGATAACGAGCTTGGAGTTTGTTTTAATGTCTCGCCCGTGCGCCGCCACCCGGGTGGTACGAAGTTAATACTTCAGCTCTGGATACTCCTCCATAGCCGTTAAAATGTTGTGGGCAAGGTGAGATACCCAACTTTGAGTTGAAGGGAATAAGATCCAAGTTGTGTCATTTATTCAAGCATGTTGTTTTTTGTTGTTGTTATCTCTCTCCATATTATGTATACGTATATATAGACATTATATATACATATGACATATGATATATACATGTCTGAATAATAGTAGTTGTCTTGAAGGCCTTTTTTCACAATTGAAGCCATCCATCCGCAGGTATGGACTTATACTGTAGGTAGAGTTGGAGGTGGATTGCTACCATTACCCATACCATCCATGTATGGTATATTTACCTACATTTGGTTGATTTTTATGGTAAATGTAGGTGAATATACCATACATAGATGGTATGGGTTATGAACCTCCTTTTTGGAATTTCCATTTGAAATCAAGGACGCCAGCGTACCGTATTAAATAGCAATTCTTTCATGCGCCACTGTTGCTTTGTGCGGGCCGGTCTTGTCGGTTGTTGGGATTCTAGCGAGCTTGCTGATCAATAGACTGCTGTGAACATTCTGAATTGAACAGACTAGCTTGAAGTTGTTGTAAGGGTCATGATCCCATCATCATCATCATCATCATCATCATCATCATCGTCATCATCCCTTTGAAACACGACATGTTTCTTGTGACGTTTCCCGGAATGTTTTTCTTTTGGGCGTGTTTTCAGTGTTTTCTGTTCATCGCAAATGACTTCTGCTCAAGTTGATTGCTGGCCATTCCTTAGTTTTCGGAAACCGGGCCAGCATGTAATGGTCAAAACGGCCAAGCGACCGGCGACCACGGAGCCCGAGAAGAAGCGAGTTCGACGAATAGAGCCAACAACCCCGGCGTCTCCCGCGCCGGCAACTGCGTTAACAGCTCGACCCGCGGCATCTCCACAAACAGGACGATGGAAAGTGCTGGGAACTTGGAGGAACTTGGATGGTGTATATAATATATTAATATGTTTCCTTACTATTATATACTATCATATCTATTATCATATTATATAATTATCTAATTTTGTTTAGTTATTATATATAGATATGTTCTCTTTGTCGAGATTTAAGATGAACAACAACATCAGCATTGTGTTAACTTGAATCTAAGTTCCGTGAACATATTATTCAACTGCATTTCTGATGATGTTGTGTTCAAATCTTTGTCAAGATCAACTCCACTTGGTGCCTTATCATGATCTCACGGTTGGGCTGTTCAGTGGTGATCTCAATTGTTTCTATAGTAAATGTGCATGACCAGCATGCCTTATTATTTCCGATGATAAATGATGTTCAGGTCCCAACTTGGCAGCCTGATTTTGAGGCAGAGCCATTTCCTACTTCCATGTTCATTACAGAAGGGTATCTCTTAAATTAAACTTGGACTTGCTGCAAGATTTTTTGTACGGTAGATGCTGTGTGCATAAATTCGTAGGTGGTTCTTTGCATTGGGGACATGTTCTCGCTGATCCCTTTCAAGATATATAAACTGTGCCTTTATAGTGATACTGTTGATGGACAAAATCCTGCGCCAGCAGTTTGCAAGAGTACTGAAAATCAATGTTGCTCGTTTTGTGCCGGGGGATGTGCATGATTTTGGCTATTCAATGCTAGTCAAGTATTTCTTTCAACAGCCCAGCAAGGTCCCAATGTTAAACAATGAGAGCGAGGGCTTATGTTAGAGTACTTCCACAGTGGTGCAGGATTTTGTCCATCAAGTGTACCAATATACAGTACAAGCTACGTATATTAAACATATTTGCAACTCTATATGTAATTCTACATAGGAGGTGTGCAGCACATATACACACATTTGCACGTAATTAACATGCACCTTCACATGCACCTTTAACATATACATGTACCACACCCCTTTTTAAGGTAATTCAGATCCTGCGGAATTCAGCACACACACATACAGAGACACAACAAACTGTTTATAAGATGAAAATACATTGATAGAATGTATATTTGGAGTTTCAATGCATTTGGTCAGAGTACAGCAACATTTGTACTTGTACTAATTTTAAGTGTTATATTAAACTTTTGAATATCATATGATATTGAGTGCCTCTAACCATCAAGTAGGAATCAAGTAGCTCTTATTTTGGGGAAAATCTCTATGGCTCCAACTTCCATGTTCTCTTCGTCCTGCTTCTCCTTTGGTGTTCAGGACGAAACAGGGCAGATGATGGCCCTTGCCTTGCTTCTACAGGTTCCGTTTCCACGGGAATTCCCAGACTTTGATGGTTTGTTTGCCCCGAAAAAATTGGATGAATTCGTTTGGGGATTCCACTCTCAATTTGGGAAAGGCAATCGGCCAACACACCAACCATTGATTGATCTCCAGGGGCGAGCTGTTAGGGTTTAGGGAGTGTTTCATGTTCAGACTAAGTCGATTCCGAAACGCAACAGGTGCAGTCCCCCCGGACGCGGACGCACAGCCTGAGATTGCAACTTGGCATTTTTTTTTGAAAATGGCCGCGACCAATTTGGTGCGATGAGGGGGAAGTATAGTAATTGGATGTTTTTCTTAGCAGCATAAATCAATTGTACAATTTTTTAATCCCCTCTATCAAATGCTCAATGAAATACTGGAATGAATAAACCTGAACTCACACAGGAACGGACAGACGGATCTGTTTGAACTGAACGATTTTTTTCTGAACGTTTTATCCTTTTATTTTTCCATCTTGTTTGGATAGAATTTGGAAAAGGGGCACTTTTCTCCAATTTTCTCTGAAAAAACAGATTGGTGGCATGAATGGAGTTTCCTGGTTCCCTTAATAGGTTGTAGGTAGCTTATAATCACCCAATTGGCAATAAATACCACTTATATACCTCCTAGAAAAATTGCCTTCTGGGGGGTTATATGCTACCTACCACCCAAAAAATGGGAACCAGGAAATTCCAACCATTGATGTCAACTCAACTTTCGCATTTTCCGACCACGTTCGTATCCAGGTGCGGACGGAGGAGGCACCCATTGGCTTTGCCTTTTTGAGGCTCCGGCATACCTGGTGACTGGCATCCCGGGTTGGTGGATCCCACGCGTACCCAGCGGGCAGGATGACCAAATTCATGTTGATGTATATTTATATTTATACATATATTATACATAATATATATATATATATCCCTAAGGATCCATACCCTTCCCTAGAGTAGGTTTGATGGTCCCAATCCCATCACCACAATAGGATTTTAGGGGTAATCCCTTTCTTAGGACATACCTGGATCCTTAGGGTATAATATACTTGATATAGATGCAATGTGTTGATATGACATAATTCTAAACATACCCAAATTTAATATCATAGTTGGATATGTTGGATTCATTGATCATGGGATGATTTTCACTCTACGAGGGTTGACATTTCTAGATGTTGCCTTGTTGAAAACTTACATGGATGTGACCAGGGGGGGGTCCAATTTATTTGGTAACAACACCTCAGGGTTTGGCTTTGAAAAAGCAGGCTTTCAGCCGAATGTCGGCCATCCACCCGTGTGAGCCAGTTGATCTACTTCAACAAGGCACAGGGGCTGTTTGAAGAGTGGCACATTTGGGGAAAGCAAGCAATAAACCCCATGACTATCCATGACTTACTATATGCTTCCAATGTAGAAACAACCCTGTAATTAACGAAGCAGTCGAAAAACCAACCCGGTTCTGAGTTTGCATCTGCCAGGAAGCTCTGACGGTTGGAAGAATGCCAAGCTGTGATATCACAATGGACTCCACACGTTTTCCGCAGATGATCAGTCGAAACCATGCCCGACTGTTGACCCGCAAGATGGGCACACCGCAGCAGGAGATCTTCTGGATCACTCAGATCACCTTCAAGAAGTTATATCCAAAAGGTGGAAAGAAGGGGTTGAAAACATGGGTCCATATGGGTCCCTTCAATGCTTGTTTCTTTTTGAATAGGGTAATGTAATAGTAGTGGTAAGGCATGATCAGTTCAACTTCTACCTCTTGCCCCCTGGCCACCCATATCTCCCCGACCACCTCCATGTTCAATTCCATCTCCGTGCTTTCTAGTTCCCAAATGTCTTAACCAATTGCATTTCTTCGCTTCACACCCCACACACTTCACACTGTACTTCACTCCTGTTTTATTCTTGATTGTATGCCTTATTATTTTCCTTATTTTCTTCCCCACATTTCCGCGACATTTCCAACATCTTATGCCCTGTACATTTACAATGGAAAAAACCCTGGTTAATTACTGCATTTAGGGGATACATACTACCCAGTTATACGGGGGTTATAAAAAACCATTGTAAGGGACATTTTTGAGGGGTTACAACATATTGCTTCTTCTCAACTTCTTCTACCACAATATCACCACACGCAATTCCATGCTTTCTAGTTCTCAAATGTCGCCCCTCCACCTACTTGTTTTTAATACTGCACTCACACATCTCACAATAGATATACGTATATTTATATCCAAAAATGCATACTAATAGCTTCTATTAAAGGCCGGTGCGTTTATCCATATTTTTTGACTTCATAACCATGTTTTCCGGGCTGTATTCCAAGCGTTGAGAGATTGTCACGCAATGTTTCAGTAAATTTTGGACTCTGAAGATGTGCACAATGACACAAAGCAACGTACTGCGGCAGACTATGATGAAATACCAAGATTTGCTATGATTTGTAAACTTGATCATTCATTCCAAGACGATTTGATTCATGCAACGTGAATTTTCCTGCCTTGCCGACGTTGGAATTCTCAAACTATCTGGTTCGTATGGAGATTTTTTGAGGGTTTTGGATGAGATTTGCGGCATTTCACAGGTTTTTGTTTGGCACATGTGACATGTTATCTGGGTGTTTCCAAAAATAGGGGTACCCCAAATTTGGATGGTTTATGATGGGAACACCCTATTCTTTAATGGATGATTTGGGGGGTACAACCCTATTTTTGGAAACATTCATCTAATCTAACAACCGCGTTTGTGACAGGCAGTTGTGACATGCCCGCAATCTGACAGTTGACAGGAGTGGGCAATCCATGACTGCAAATCCCTGAACGGAGTCACTGTCAATGGTGAGACCATTGGTGAGGATGGAAGGACGAAACCGAAAGCAGAAAGCCCTTGGATCGCGACAAAACAAAACCCAGCAGTTGACACATTTTTTGTTCAAAATTGAAACGGGCTTGATATTTGATGCATTTTGCCTGAAATGAATGTAATGCCATAGAAACGCATTGAATAGACAATATCTTAAATTTGTTGCAGTATCTGAGATGATATTAGAAAGAGTATAGGGTATGATATCAGTATAGATTCAGTATATCCAATTTGAAAATTTGTTCGTGATTCATTCTTTGAGATGAGGGACGCAGGGACGATTCCTAGGAATTCCGCTCTCCGAAGCCAGGACGCTCCGAACGGGCGACGTGGTAAACTTTGGCAAACGTGGCAAGCCTCCTGAATTTGAATTTGTTTTCGAGGCTCCGAACTCCGGGTACTGAAATTGGAATCAAACCAATTCAGCAACATTAGTTGAACTAAGCCAAGGATGGGAGTTACAGCAGATGTAGCAGATGATGCAGATGTATGGCAAAAACTGCCTTCCAATCCTGTTGGTTTTATATGGTTTTATGATATATGTTTTTGTTGACCACCTCTCGTGACTTTGTGGTCGGTGCTAACTCGCTAATTTCAACGGCTTTTTTTCCAGGCACCGCAGAATACGGGTGGCATGTCCGATGAGGTGATTGGGGACAGTTTTAATGTGCGCTTGTCATTGGGTGTTTTTCCACAAAATAGCATGTTTAATCATTTTTAGTAGGCATGGCCATGGCCATGGTTGAAAGGCATGTATATATATATATACACAATATTCACAGCTAACTTGGGACTTTTTCAAGTTGAAGAAAGATCTTCTTTGGAGTAAACCAGGTATGTATTAGTGCTACGTCTTTGGTATTGCCATTCAAGTCAGAGCCACTTAAGTTGCTTGTGCTACAGATGCAAGTGCACATCAAGCGAATCGCCGATTTGGAGAAGGACGGAAAACTCATGGAGGTGGTGCGGTCAAATAGTAAAAAACTTTGACAGAGAATCACTTCTTAAGTAAACTGCCTTTGTCAATGCAGATTCCTAAATGATATTCGAATGTCTTTCCTCAAATTCACCGCCATCATCTTACAATCACGGAACAAGTCGTTGCTTGTCGCGCCACCTGTTTTGTTTGGAGAGGAACTTCAAAAGGATAGAGAAGCCAAGCGTCAGGACAGGAAACTTGGGGGAGAATCACGCTGTTTGGAAAAAAAATCTCCAGACTTGCTATTTGTTTTCCTTGTACCCCAACAACCCATGGAAAAATGAAGGTTTTTATCCCTAACATGGGTGAAATAGCCACTTAAAATGAGGGTTGTGGCTTCCCATGGTAGGTATTGTTTGGCGAAGATTTAGAGAATTTCTATGAACATGATGTAGATTCAAACAAATAAAAATATCACCTTGCCAAAAGCTCTTCCCAAACAAACAAAAACATATCCGGAAAAAAAAACATATTTTTTTGGAAAAAAAACCTGGGGACTCTTTTTTTGAAGCTTACCTTCTAAACGACCATTTGACCAAAGAAACCAAGTTGCCGAGGCTCAGGCGAGCCAAGGATGCCAAGGATTGAAGATCTCGGAGCTCTCGAGTGAATTGGCTTGTTGTGTTTGCAAGGACGAACGCTGTTGGTTTCGGGGTTTCGCCTTGGAGATGCATGGTTTTTTCCGGGGGGGAACACTTTTTTTGGGGGGGTGGTGGTGAAAGCAGGGTACAAAAAACGCCCTCATCTGGGCAGTATGGACCTAAGTAAATCATGCAAATTTGATCAAATTTGCAAAGATTTCCTGTTTTTTTTCCACATTATATCATCATATATCATCACTAGAGCTTTTGCGGTAAACTTATCAACATCTGCCAGGACTGGCTGGTTCATGCTGCCACTATCCAGTGCTCACACACCTTTTGTTGGTCCTGCATTGATCGATGGCTTCAGACCAAGCAGTTCCTTTGCCCTGTGTGTCGAAAGGAGGCGCCGTGGGATTCATCGATTTCATCGTGCATTCGTCGTGACATTCCGAAGAAAATCCAGCTAAAAAGTTGATGTTGTAAAAATATCATTAATATTAGAATGACATATATATATATATATTATTGTCTATATACAGTATTACTATTCTATATGTTAATAGATATAGTAATTTTGTGGTATATTATGTCATTAACATAATATTTACATGTATATGATATTCAGCATATAAATCTCATTATTCTTTTCCCGGTAGATTGCGCCATTCCGACTGGTCCACCGGTTCTCCAAGAAATACGTGAAGATCTGCCGGTCAGGTCACCCGCGAGCCGGTGAGAACGAGAGCCGTGGATGCTGTGGTGCAAAAGACGGTAAGCCAAACCTCTGAAGAGGAGAAGGTCAGGATTCCTCAGATGAGTGATGAAAACAACCCCAGTTGGTTGGATTATAGAGGGCGTTGATGGGCATTGTACTATCTATTCAGATAGGGCTTGTAATAAGCCAGATGTCAACTCTTGAAAATCTACTTCTTTTGTATTATTTTTAAGGATGAATGTGCAATTGATGGAGAATGTGCATGGTTGCTGGATACCGTATGGAGAATGTTCAAAGTTTATGAAACAGATATGTTTTGCAAATTGTTTTGCAGTGAGATGCGCAATAGCAGAATAACAAAGCAAGAGCAGACGGAAACAACAAAGTGTTTTTCTTGACTTCATAGAGTCTAAAGTGTTGACTATTCACAAAATCCATCATTGGATACTATATATATATATCCCTTGAATATTCTATTAACATCTTGGGTTGTCCCCCTTCCCAGTAGTCACCACCAGAATGACATTATATTTTAGGTGTTGGGGATCCTTTTTTTTAAATAAACCTTTATTTGCCACTCTTACTGGGAAGATCTGGGAATGGGGAACAACTGAATTGATATCCGCATTTTTCCACCCCAATCGCTTTGCCGGGATCGGCGATTCGTTGCGTTGATTAACAGGCCGAGTTTGCGGAGAGACTAAAAGCTGCCGAGGTGCTGGGTTTTTTGTTGGATAGCAGGTTAGGTTGGAAAAAAATAGCAACACTTAAAGATTTGAAAAAGAAACAAAGATGGAAACCAATAAATTTGTAAACAACAAAAACAGATTTTGATAACGGATCTGAAATCATATTATGAACGGTTTTTTTTGGTATATAAATGTTTTCTAAATAAATGCATGTTCCAGAAATTCAATATCCAACTGATCTCAAAAGATTTCAGGCGGTTTTCAGGGTTTTTTGGAGACCTTTCCAACAAAAAAAAGCGGGTCCTTCAGGATGAGGAATCTCAAGATCAAAAGCACCTGGCTGAATTAGAGCATCACATCAGTGAGGCCTCGAGACGAAGAACAAACTCCGGCGAAGGTTGATGATGTTGATGTTGTCTCCAAGGCATATGGATATTGAATGATATTGAATTGAATATTAACCCATATGTTTATGGTAGATGTAGTGTAAATATACCATACATGGATGCTATGGGATATGGAACCTTTTGGAATACACATTGTTACGTTGTTTTGAGATGTTGAATCTCAGCTGATGTTTGGTTGAGTGTTTTTTTTTGATACCTTTCGCATCCATTAGCAATATGAGTGAAGATTGAATCCATCCATCCCCTTTCTGAACGATGCCATTCTTGGATGCTTCAAAATCATTCCAACCACTTGCCGTTCGAGGCCCGGAAAGCGGGAAAGAAGTTTTTTCACATTACTCAGTGTTGGGGCAAGAAAGACAAGGCCAGGGTGCCCAGCAAGTTAAATCACGAATTTTTTGCCGTTTTTTGCCCGTTGGTTTTTGTTAGATCTTTGTTTTCTCCCCGGCTTTTTTGAAGATCTGTAATTATACTACCAAGTCTTAGCAAACTTTGAGAATGGTGGCCATGAACATCCATGAATGGAGAGAACATATGCATTTTTACATCAATTTACCTATGATTTGTATTCATTTGTGAGATCAGTTGCCTTGCTTTCCGACCCTTTGTCTTTTTACGCTGCCAGGAGACGTTCAAAAAGGGCGTCAGCCAGTATGCTGGGAATGCAAGAGAGACCTATTGCAAGTTAACAGGAATGACAGTGCAGTGGGTGCCTGGCCTGAGGTTTAATAGTGAAGGTTCAGCATGAAGATCAATGTGCTCAGAGATCTTGGTGTAGATGAGACTTATATAGTACAGAACATGAGAATAGCTTTCAGTTGGCGTTATATACGTGTCTTTCTATTCAATTTATTCTGACTTAAGTGTTTGAACTGTTCAATAAAATTGCTATTTCATGTGTTGTGCAAGCGTCGAACATCGGAGACTGACGTGCAGTAACTCAACGTAAGGTGCACAGCGCTGACTCCAATCAGCTTAACGTGGCCCTGCACAATGTGGGCTTGGGCACTTTGGTGGAAACCTCAGGACGAGCGACACACCAACAGTCGCGAATGAAGACCAGGAACCCTCCCTCTAAACTAACATAGCTGGCTGGCAAAATGAACCCCGAATGAAGAATAATGAAGATATATTTCGTATTGAAGATGGGGATATTCCAGCCTGCCATGTTAGTTTACAAAGAGGGTATATTCAGCTTTCTATTGTTCTGCTCCTGTTTGTTTTTGGAATGATGCCGAAAGCCTTGTCTTCAACGACCTCTTTCTTGCAGGTTGATCGACCAGAAGATGAGATTCGACAGAGGCGCTGAAACATTCTGAGACTTCAAGTGCTTTTTTGATATACAGTTTTGAATGAATCAATTTATGAGAACAGGTCACATCTCATTTAAACAAGGTTAGATTTGAAGTTTACATCACTGCATATTTGATACCGTAGCTGCTACTTGTTTCACTTTCAATCCTTGCAGGCTGCTCATGTTCCTACGATATGGATGAGTCGATGAGCGTGGAGTGTCAAAGCCTGAGAAATTAGAGGGGAGATCTATGATGGAAATCTGCACCCATAGGATCCATGGTTGGTATATATGGACCTATATTTTTACTGTACATATATTTACCATAAAAAATCGACCAAAAAATTCGAGGGTAGGTAAAATATAGCATACATGGATTCTTATGGGTGACATTTTTTACCCCCAAAAGTTTTACGAAGCCATCATTCCAAATTAGGAATCTCCCTTTGGTGCCGATCAAAACAGGTGAACCACGTTGAGCTTCAGGGGTGTTGATGTCTTTTTAGGTATCAAGATTTGGAGCTCATCAAATTGCTTCTGAAAAGAGTTTCTGGTAAACACCTTTGATGATGATTGCCACTTCAACTTTTCAGACATCTTCATTTTTGTGAATGTGTATTGTACTATCTATACAAAGTTTTATTTTAGAAATACAATGAAATACATAAAGTGTAATATATATATATATGATTATATACTTATATATATGTATAATGCATGGTCTTGATAATACTTAACTATGTTCGAACGTGCAATATCATATAATCTCTCTTACTCTCGATTCTCAATGAGAAGCCCTCATCGATGTATCATGGATTCCTAT
The DNA here is from genome assembly GCA_000507305.1 of Breviolum minutum Mf 1.05b.01. Classification (NCBI taxonomy): domain Eukaryota; class Dinophyceae; order Suessiales; family Symbiodiniaceae; genus Breviolum; species Breviolum minutum. The sequence continues at coordinate 92,871 of DF240298.1, forward strand.
GATATATGCAATACACAGACACAACTGGTATGCCATTGATATAGTCTGCATAAGTAGATATCCTACATTCATAAGATATCATGTATGATTATGCAAGCATTGAAATTCTGCACAAGACTGCTGGTTCTAATTGAGTGCCGGCAGTCAGAGCGTTGAAACAGAAGTTGCGCCCGATTTCCACCTGTGGGGGAGCTATTTGGCTGGTTCATAAGTCGTAGAGTGCCCAAAATATACTGTAGTGTTTTTTTCGCCAAAATAATCTCAATGCAATGGTATCAAACCAAGTTTATGACTAATTGTAATATAGTAGATGCAGAATTTTCCTGCGTTTTTTCCCCTGTATAGTGACGATCCTTCGATGAAAGTTGATTTCAATGATTTTCATGTTCCGCAGTACTCAGGCTTCCGCGCCAGCCATGACACATGTGAATCTTTCGGGCTTCGTGTGCTTGAATTTGACGTTGGTGAAATTCGGCACTTCGCGAATCCACAAAAACTTCGCCAATTAAATGTTTAGCTTCTCACCGGGGGAAAAACCGTTGTGTTTTTGGTTTGGCGTGACTCAGACTTCATTGATGTGATCTGTGTTTTTTTTTTTCGCATCCACTAGAGATGGACATTTTGTTTTCAGAAGATCGATTAGCTCTTCAACTTGAGCAAAGCAGACGACGATCCAATGGCTTTGCCGTTTGAACATATACTGTAAACAACTCATAGCCACAACGTTTGATTTAAGGGTATGGACACTGGACGACCCATGGGTAATAGATGGATAGAGGACCAATGATGTGAAGTATCCATGATAATTTTCTAAGAAGCACCGATCTAGAAAGATATTGTCATGGATTATCAGTTAGAAGTTGTATGCATTCAAAATATCCATGAACGTCCATGACATGATTTGGAAAGGTCGATGTATTAATTTATTTCATTTGGAGTATGAGATTCAAAATATACGGTACTTGACATCATTGATCATCATGGCACTTGTTGGATTTTGGCAGAGCATCACGGCCCAACCAAAAACGCAACGTCACGAGCGTTTGGGAGTTTGGGAGCCATCAAGCTGCCAAGCCCCGAAAAAGCAAAACTGGCGGTTTTTGAGGGTTTCAGGTGCCATAGGTGTTTTGTGTGTACCAAAAGGGCAAGTAGCCTGAAAACATCGGTAAAACTATAGTAAGATGATAGTACCACAGACTTGGATAGATTTTGTTGGATAGAATCAGAACCAATTTCAAGTCCCACTTTGAGCCTAGCATCATTTGAGCCATGTGTTAAAGGCGTTGTTCATGTCATTTTCCATTGCCAAAACGACGCGTCCAGGTCACGATTTTTGTCCACAAAACGCCCGGGTTCCGAATTCCTCAGCTTGGCTCAGATGCGCAAAGATCGCCTCAGATGGATTGGGCTTCTGAATCTGATAGCTTCATTAGCTTCCACTTCAGGCGGGACGATACATTGCTCCGGAACAAATGCTGAAAATCTGGGAGATTCTTTCAGCCCTTGGTGGTGGTTTCTTGACCAACGCCGGCCTTGAAATTCTAAAAATTGGATGGGCCGTCCTGGCAGGTCATGTCCCACCGGGTTTTCGCCAAGTTCAGCTTCCTCTAGCAGCCACCTACGAAGCCAGGCTCAAAATTTGACTGAAGCTCCCACTTTTTCGATTGTTTGCTGCCTGCATCTGCCTGCAAAATTCAGATGAGGCATGAGTTGGAAAGCAAGATGAGGAAGAATCAAAGAAAGTTGGAGATGCAGTATTCCTTCACATCTCTTCGTGGGGGTCAGCTCAGGAGCATTTCCATCCCATGGACAGTGACATCTCATTGAAAGGATGAGAGGAAAAATTACAGGTTGGATGAATCTTCATCTTCCAGCACCCAGGATTGTTGCAGCAAACGACTTATGAGAACAGAACATACCAATATCTAATACTAATATATACTAATATACTACATGAATTTATCACAATGAAATAATTTTATATTATATATGTATGATAATCATACTATCATCTGTTTTTTAATCATAAATGTATCACCATAATCCTATATTATATAGGAATTTATATTTATATCTATCTTTTTATTATCCACCTTACCTGGTTGCGTTCCAGGAGGATGCCAGGACCTGCTGATTATCCAGCATGCGCACGGCTCATGACCATGGCCCAACAGCAGTTTGAAATCAATGAGTCGGCGACCTGTCTGCATGGGGGAATTCAGGGCCCAAGATCCTCGGGCCGAATCATGCTAGAAAGATGTAGATGCGGGATCTTTTTTCGTAGCTGAGGTGTATAAGTATGTCATGATTTTAGATTTTAAATATATATATATATACACATATACTATATGCATGCTGTTTTTGAAAGCACCCTGTGTATCTCTTTATATAGTACTTCTCTTCTTCATTGGTTTGAATCGCAAGTTCCGGAACTGATCAGTCTGATCCTTTGAATTTGAAGAAATGCATCCTGAAATTGTTGGGAAAAATTACCACCTCTTCGGTATTTCTTGGACAAAGCAATGCTGCAATGCTCGATTTGGATTGCTTCCCCAAGTGATGGAAATGCATCTTTTGGATGTTTTCCATGAAGTGGCACCTCAGCCTGGAGTGACAAAACTGTCCGTTTTAGTTGAGACCTCCCCAAGCCACATTAGTTCCACAACCACTTGTATGTAGACTGTGTGATTTCTATACTGAGATAAACCTTATGTGCTGAAAACGGGAAAGCCTTTTCAAAACCTCTCATTTATCGGAGTGAAACAACTCTTCCATGCCCACAGTGTTACATGTTGCCTTTTTTGAGTTAGCATTGACTCTGTACAGTGAACCTAGATAAGGTTTATTTACCAACATACGTTTTTTAAGGTACTTGTAAAATCCAGTATTCCATTCTGCACTGAAGATTCTGTCACCTTCACTCAGCATCACTTAAGCAGAAACTAACATAACCATAACTGTTCACTTCTCTTAATTTGTCAGTTGCACATGATGAGCCAAAAAAAGCCACAGCACTAAAAAAGATCAGGCCGCAGCGTAAATCACCCTTCGTTTTTTTCTTTTCAGGTTTGCCGCCCGGAGTTGATACAAGTCATGGTACGGCAATACTTCCCTGGGAAGGTCGGGGAAGCTTTGGATGGGAATCTTCCAACTTTTTTGGGTCATCCCATGGGTGAAACCGATGCCCGCGTGAAAATCATCCCGGATTCTGACAGGGCTTGCGCTTGCATGCAGATAGCGAGGAATATTTTCAGGAGAAGCTTGGAGAGGCAATCTTTGCTCTGGATGAATTTCTTGTTTTTCTATTGTTTTTCCATGTCTTTTCGTGGTGTTTGTCAGCCTTTTTCAAAAAGGGGAGATTTTTGTTGATGTGTTTTGTGTCATGTCCAGGAGCCAGTCCTGGCCGTGATTTTGCGAACTGGTGGTGGGGATTCACAGATTGAATCTCAAAAACAAGCCCTGAGCTGTTGCATTAAAGTCAAAAAATCTCGGTTTTAAGGCTGACAGAGAACCAGCGTTTCTTGATATGTCTTTTTCATGCTGATCTATGGCCACTTGTGACGTCGCCTGGGCTCAGAACGGTATGCGGCACTGCCCCAGCTTTCTTAGTCCTCAGCTTTAGGAAGAGACACTGGCATTCCTATTCTCAGCTGAACTGTATCAAACCACCGACAAGAAAAGCAAGCAATAAAACAACAATCCTGTGCTGAAATCTCATGTCACATTCGAGATTTTGCCAAGAGAGGCAAGGGATTTGTGCAATGTGAGCCAGTGAGCGTCGTCAAAGATGATGGGATATGGCCAACATTCAAAAAAATTGAAGCAATGCAGTTTTCTCTTGAAAAAGGGTTTGCGCTTTTGTCGGTTTGTATTGATTTCCTTGGACTATTTGGACTGTCTGGACTGTTTATCAGGAATGGTTCACAGCGTTGCCCCGCCACCCAGGCGTGGGAGTTTCCGAGTTTCAGAGTCGTCCAGTGACCTGTGTGTCTGTTTTTCCCCAAATGCTTTAGCTATAAGGGGTTCTTACTTCAAGTATAGGGGTGAAGGTTCGCAGATTTATTGGATTCGTTTTGGGGGGGCTGTCGGGCAGGGTGTCGTCCGAGGTGTCGTCTGACGTTTAGTTGGTGATGTGTATGGGTGAGTGTACAAGGATTTTTTGGATTCGTTTTGGGGGAGAGGCTGTCGGGCAGGGTGCCATCTGAGGTGTCGTCTGACGTTCATTTGGTCGTGTATGTGGGCTGTGTGGGTGAGTGTACGCAGATCTTTTGGATTCGTTTTGGGGGGCAAGAGGTGTTTCTTCCATGTAATGATGCAAAAGTTTGATTTCGTGTTTGCTGCTGTTTTGCTTCGTAAAGTAGACCTTGTGATGTTATCGATGCAAAAAATGAAGTTCATGGCGTAATAAAAGATTCCCTATTCTATTTCCATCCAAAGCCTAGATTCGTAAAGGAGTGTTAAATCAACATATTGGCATACAACCCACGGTGCATGTATCACCTATCCTGTCAAGCTGACATTTATTTCTATAAATCTAGATGTTGATTTCTGTTTAGTTATAAAATATGACATACTAGCCACGATTGCTTTGGCGTTGCTCAAGCAAATGTGGTTTGATAGGATTGCTGCAGGTGGGACTCTGATCCGAGATCTTTCCATCTCACTCTCCTGCCCTTTCCATTAATCAAGGCTCCATCTTGCTCCCTCTGCTCCTTGGCTTTGCTTCCGGTGCTCTCTCGGGATTCCTGGTGGCTATCGCTCTTGGATCTTACCTCTATCGGGTTTGGACTTGGCCCTCTCTCTCCCCATCTGCTTCTCCACCTCCTTCGTCCGCTGCTCACATTCGTCGGCTTTCTGCCTACGTTGGATGAGCCTTCGGCCTGTCACTGCAGAGGACATTCAAGGTCTGATCAGAGCAATCGAGGCCCTCACTCTTTGGGTTTGGTGGAGCAAGTGGAGGCTGGCAACGTTTCCGAGGTGGAGCGGGAGGTGATTGAGAGCGAAGTTCCTGGTGGTTATCCAAAGGTGAAAGAAGTTCAGAGGATCCATTGGGGAGGACTTGAGGGTCCGCCAGAGGTGCCTGAGTTCGCCTTTGCTCTTGGAAGGAGGCTCACAAGAGCAGACAGTCAGTGGTGCCGATTCGAGAGTGGGGGGAGCTTTTGTGGCAGGTTTTCACGCCAAGATCTCGGTCGAGACTTGCTGCCTAGAAGGCCAATACTCAGTGGATCGTGGTGAGAGGATCTGTTCTTGGAAGGCCTGTCCGGGTCCCATCCAAACGAGATCTTGGTTTGGCTATTGCAGGTGCTGCTCATCCAGCGGTCCAAGGCTTTGCTTCTTGCACGGAGGGTTTTCGTCTTCTGCATCGGTCGTGGTTCAACCCCCTCCTTTGGAGAATTGGAGAAGTCAACAGTGAAGTTTCAGCATGGAGTGGCTGGGCTGCTGGTGGTCTCGATGCCTACAGATTTGGCTCCAGGAGGAGCAATCTTGGAATGTTTTGGACTCCCCATTGCAAAAAGGGATGGGGGCCTTCTTCTTGCGGTCCCTATGAAGTCGGTTGATGAGCATGCCCTCATTCAGGCTTTCCAGGTCGATGCTGAGTCCCTTCTTAGCTCCAACTAAGCTCTTTGATGCTGACCTTGTTGAGGAGGACGATTCAGGAGCCCAGGCGCTGGTTGGTAAGAAGGCCAAGTTTTTCATGGTGGACTTTTCATGGCCGATGACGTTGAGACCTTTGTCCCTTTTGACCCGGCACATATCTATGCTATCGCCCAAATGTGGTTGGTCTTTTTGAGAGGGTACAAGAGTGGGCAGCTTCGATTTCAGGAGAGTCTGCGAGGGTGGCTTTTTATTCAGCTCGAGATGAGCCGGCTCCTTCGCCGAAAGCGGCTACTCCCAAGAAGGCGAATCCGAAGAAGATGACTACCGCCCAGCTGAGCGAGAGATTGGACACAATGGCTTTGGAGCTGCAGCTTCTTTCAAAGTTAGGGGCCCGCAACTACTCCAGGAGTTCAACAAGGAGACCCACTTCCTGGTCCCACCTGGTCCCAAGGTTTCCCGACTAATGGAAATGGAAAGACGGTGACTTTTTGGGTTGATAGATGTCGCCCAAATCGGAAGCTGAAGGAGGCCGAAGGGCCCTTGATGCGGAACTCGCGAAGGTTCACCCCCGCCTGTCGCCAATCTGGTGGTCTCGAGAGCAGAGCTTGAAAGCTCCGAAAATCTTCACCAGTTCATCGCCGCTCAAATTCTCAATGATGTTGTAGTCATGGAGATAAAGAAGACCCTGCGCATCTCAAAGGCGAGCAAGAGCAGCAGTCTCTTCTGGTGACTCTGAAAGAAATTTCTTGTGGACTGGGGTTGCCAAATGGTGTGGGGTTGCCCGTGTGGAGTGGCACACATACACCCTGACCACTTGTTGCTGTTGGTAGAAGTTACTGGGGCACCTTGCCACCAACCATCAACAGGAGTTGTGACCTTGGGCTTTTTATGCCTGGACACGACTTATTTCAAGTAGAAGTTACTGGGGCATCTTGCCACCAACCATCAACAGCAGTTGTGACCTTAGGCTTTTCATTCCTGGACACGTCTTACTTCAAGTAGAAGTTGCTAGCCCATCCTGCCACCAGTCACCAGCAGCACTTGCTAGTGTTACTAACTGTTGCACGTATACCGCGGAGCTTAAGTTTGGGCGNGCAGTGGCTTTAATTTTGAAGGCATGGAATGTCAGAATTGATTTTTTTCTGAAAATACCACACAGAAATTAAATACTACAAGATTCACATGATTTACACGCAGTTGTACGCAAAGTACATAGACACCGGAAAAGGATTGTCATGCGTTGGAAGTTGGCCAGGTTTTCTAATTCAATGCGATTCCGAAAGTCCACAGTTTAACGTGCTGATTTTTTGCGTTGTTGGTACCAAAGCAGTGCAGGTTTCAGTGTTGAAACAATCTTCACTAATTGCCAGCCGAGGGGGAGGGTCGGCGGCCCACTGGGTCGCTGACCCGTTTTTTCATGGCCGCATAACAAGTGCCATCCGTTTGTTCCTTAATCTTTGGCTCAAACTTCAACATTATGCAATCAATGTCAATAAGATTGGTGTTTTTGGTGGGTTGTTTAAATAGATTTTGGGCCCAGTGATGCCAAAGAAAACCCAAGCAGAACGGCGCGAGCGACAACGGCAGAAGGAGCAGAAGGAAAAATATGTGTCAGTTGGGGCCCCAATTTTGGATTGTTTTGTTCTGTGTTATTTGTTCCTGCTCGAATGAGAATCGCGTTCAAGTTAAAAACCTAGAGAACTCAGAGGGGGCATGGAGTTGATGTTGCTTGCTAGGCCACCTCAGCCCCATCCGCGGGTGATGGACTTCCTGATCAGACCTTCGATGTGATGACCCAGCATTGTGTGAAGGCTGGATCCTGTTATGATGGAGTTCTTTCTTCAAAAGTATGGTTGGTGATTGCGGCATTTGCTGGCTGCACACCTGCTGCTGCCTGAACCCCTTCCAAGCTTCTGCGCATTTTGCCAGGAATGCCTTTTGGCAGGGCACCTGCAAGCGGATGATTCCTTCTTCTTGGTCTATTCGGAAATGATAGTAGGCAGGGCAGGAGCTGTTATACAAATACTGTCCACTGAAGTTTGAGCTATAATACCTTTTTTATTCAACCTTTTTTGCTGCTGCCAGCTCCCCAATGCAATGTTCACGTCTCTTTTTTGCAGGGTGCTGGTCCGCAGAGAACATTCCACGCTGCGCGGTGGTGAAACGCCCTGATGCCGAGGGCCGACTTGCGTTATCCGACTTGCGTTAATGATATTCAAACTTCTTGTGTATTTATCATTGAACTATTTCATGAGTGCAATGAATTTCTGTGAACAATGAATGCTATCAATGCTGAATGTTTCTCTTTTTTTCTTAGTAAAAACATTGACGGTGATCTTGACTGATAGATTTATTTTGGGGGGACCAAGGATGGTGTTCAAGAACGCCTGCATTTGGCCGGAGGATGCTCCAGTCGGCAAGAGCGTTGCTAATGGCAACGTGGCATTTTATGCCACTGAGTTTGAATTTACCGGACCTTATGCAGTGCTGATCCCAGATGAGGCTTTGGGCCAAAGCGACATGCCAAAACCCAAGTTGAAATCAGGGAAATGGCAAGCACCTTGCATCCTCATTCCAGTGCAGAAGTTCGATGCTATCGTCCACGGGCATAAGAATGCTGACGACCAGGGTGCTTCGGGCTCAATAGTCACATGGGGCATCAAATCTTGGAGGATTAGAGGTTCAAGGTTCCATGACAAAGAGTCTGTTTGAAGTCAGTCGGCTCCTGTATATTCTTGAGATTTTCTGATTACTAGTACATCTTACCACTTACCACTAGTGAGGCTGGTAGCCCACTAGTTGCAAGAAGATCAGAATGTCACTGTGAATTTGCTGTTGGTTTGGTGCTCCACATGTCCTTTGCATGCAGCCCTGCCGTTTGACCACCTAGGCTTTCCGGATCACTTGCCCGAACCTTCAGATCACAATTTGGATGCTTTGATGAATAGGTTGACCATCGTTGAGTGAATCCTGACGCACGCCACCGTCAATCCAGGCCAATTCAATTTTGACAGAACTTGAATGGCACAACAGTTAAAAGGTGCACCTGGCGGCCCGCAGGGTCGCTGCCCGTGTGCAACTTGTATCCGCAACACGTGTGGGGACTTCGAAGAATTCCAATACTTCCAACCATCTTTGTTCCAGTTTTCCCGGCTTTTCAACTTAACTTAGTCATGTGGGAGCCCCCAAATTTAACGGATTTGACGTTGAATGAGATATTTATAATTTATAAAGTTGAAATCCTGTGTTGGCTTTAAGCGTTTTGACTTCCAGCTGCTCGTTTCTGATTACCCCTGCAATCCATATCGTCATGCGGGCTGACATGCAGGTTCCAGTGGCTCGAGCTCAGTCTGATTTGTGATCAGTCCAATGCCAGTCAAGTCTGTTGTAGCTGACCTTTCAGATTCTGAAAGCGGGGCAGAAGGAGTGATGCCAGAAGCGGCCCCTGAGAAGCCTTACAAGTGGGAAACTTGGTGTGTTGTTGTTCTTTTGCTGCTTTTTGTCACTACAGTACAGTCACATGTCAGACTCAGTGCTGTGTCTTTGGTAGGGTGTGATTTCATTTTTCTTGGACTCTTAAGGCGTGTGCGAGTGCAGAAGGCCCATTTGAAAAGGGCAACTGGCAAGACAGAGGCCGGGCGTTTCATACATCAATTCGATGTTGAATAATAGTCGAACGCAACAATCAATTTGTTAATAGCAATGTTGGACTTTTGCAAGTTGCTCAATGTAATGTCGAACGTTGGGAGGCACCATCATATGGACTGAGATTCCAGAAGAGTTTTTGGTGGAGACATCAATCCGACTCCGCTCCACGGCTGCCGCAGTTTGCAGTGGTCAAGTTGTCCAAAGATCTCAAAGGGAAATCTTTCATACCCAAGATCCATCAGTACGCCGTGAAGTTGGAGAAAGCTGAATGGATTTCGAACAAGGTGGTAGGGAACCTCAATTTCTGCATGTTGTGGCAAATGATGTTGTCCTGGCATTCAGAGCCCCAGACCTTCAGTTTGATATGCGCAGTTGGAATGTTTCTGAGGTTCGCAGGCTGCCTAAAGGGCAGAAAAAGCCAAAGAAATCAAAGAAGGGTTCCAGTCCTCCATTTTTTGGAGAGAAGGTGTATAGATCTTGGAGTTGTTTGAGCTGGAGCCTCAAGGTGGTGGGTGACACACATTATTTAGCTTGTGTGTGTGGGTGGTTTGAGGCCACAACTGACTATTAGATACTATTAGAATTTGAAGGAACTTGAATGTATGTTTACCCGGATTTGCTCAGGATGCTTTTCTGCAACCACGCGAGCAAGTCCGACCCCATCCGTGCGGGGGATGAATGTGGTGTCCTCAATCTGTTGTGGAAGTTGTCAGTCAGTTGATTATATACCCCTGGCTCTCCAAGGATTTCGCAAACCAAGTTCGTTGGAGCGAGGATTATGTTGCTGACTGCGCTCGCAATGATGTTTTGCCTGGGAAGTATGTATCACCCGTGGCGGGTGAATACCTGTCAGGCTTGGTCACTGTCACATGCAATGTGTGTTTGTGCTACTATAGTAGTAGCAACTCATAATGGACATTTTTGCCAGGGCTCCCAGCAAACTGGACGGCAGCAAGGGCAAATGCTGTGGACAAGAAGTTGTTTCGTCAGCAGTTCCCAGACATGGGCAAAAACGAGGCCTTCCTACTCCAAATGTTTGCAGTGTTATCCAGTTGCAATGGCTCTGTGCGGGGTGCATGATGAGATAATCTCAGCAAGATAGTCGTCCAATACTTGCCTGCAGGCAAGCAAGATCCCGGTCATTGCAATGTTTGCTGGATGCGGTGGCCTTGAATTAGGATGGTGCCGGTAGGCTCCTCAGCTGGTGTCATGGTATACCAACTTGGCTCCAAACTTTGATTCTCCCATTAACTTTCCAAACTGTGATTTTCCCATTAACTTTGGGTCACCACTAGGAAGTTTGTGTCGCAACATGCACCGACCCTTGAAATTGAAATCAATTGTTTTTCCATGTCCAGACGAGGCGCAGTATTCTAGAGCTTTTGCCGGGTAAACATTATTCGTTCAAAAATGACATTGATTGTGCATTGTCCTTCACTGTTAGTTCTGTATGTTGGTGGGTTAAGGTACCTGCGATCTACCTGCTATGCAGGGGGCTTAGTATCTTAAGGCACATGCACTTGGTTCAAGCGCACCTGGGTTTTGCCGAGGTAGAGTCCAACGAGTACTGCAGAAAGGTATTGCGAATGCGCATGCTTGAGAAGATGCTCCCTGAAGGGATCATCGAGTGCGATGTTGTCACTGTGAAGCCTCCCCCCAAGTGCCGCGGCGTTGGGGGGGGGTTTCCATGTCAGGCTGGTTTTTGTTTTTTTTTCAGCCTTTCTTAAATGAGTGTCGTGATGTCAATGTGCCTCACCACCATCTGACGTCAGGGTGCGTCCTCCGCTGGGCTGCAGATGGGTTTAGGCGACGCGAGGACAAGCCTCGTGGTCCATATACTGAGAGTCTTTGACCTCTTGGAGGAGAGTGATGAGAGACTTAGCTTCAATAACGACAGAAATCATTGAAGAGTGCTTGTTTCATCTCCTTGAAAAGCGCTAAGAGCATTTAAGTTCCGTTTTCATTTCCCAAAAAGCAAAAGATGAATTTCAGAAAAGAAAGTTGGGGGCCCGAATGGAAATCACAATCATGTAAGAGAAGAACATGTAGATTCTAGAAAGAGTTTTAGGGTGTAGTGGTATCATCAGGCCTGTCAAAACTAGGAGTCCTGCTAGTCGCTTACTATGCCCAAAAAGTGGGGCGGCTTTTCATATCAAAAAAGAAAAAATATATATTATATATTTATGTATGTTTGATTATGTTTGGGTGGGTGGGCCAGCCAAACTCACAAGAAATATTGTCAAAACCAACAAGAACAACAACAGCAACGACAGGAGCAGCAGCCACAACAATCTAAGATATTTTGAACAGGACCCATCTTGAGTTTTAGGGGTCACGGGGTGTTCAAAAGGTCCTGACACCAACAAGGCAACAACACAATCAAAAACACAAAAGCAAAGGTAACAAATTACGACGACTTTTGACCGCCGCTATTACCATTGCTACTTCTACTGTACTATTGATACTAATACCCCTGTTTGTAGCCGCTGTGTGGATTGCAAGTGGCCAGGAACTGTATCTATTTGGAGAATGTCATCGCTTTATTGGGCGGAAAACCCGAGATGAAACGCCTTATGTTCTTTCTGATTCAGGAGTCTTTGAAATTGTTGAAGCACGATGTCAAGAGGACACCAGTTTTTGTGTGTCTGTTGACTCTGCCTGGCAGGAGACCGCTAAGCGCAACCTGGTGCTGCGGTGGGCCACAGTTTCCCTGCAGCACGTTGGTCTACCTGCAGCTTGACAAATCTAACGCGAATTAGATTCCTCCAAACTAAATATCCTACAACTTGAATGGTTTGGCAATCCATGGTTTCGCAGAAAATGCACAGGTCAGACTGTGACAACCCTTGTTCTTTCACTGTTCTTCCGGAAGTCAAGTTGTTCGCAGTTCAAGTGGTGACTCCATATTATTATAGTGGATCAAGTTGGTTGGGGGCTTTTTGCTTAGGTAGCTCGGACACGGGTATTCTTTTGGGCCCAGAAGGCTGGAGTGAATCTCTTCAAGGACTGTGAACTGTGAACCTTTTTGTTGGGATTGACATTGCACGTCATTTGGCATTGATTGTCGATACTGTTCTCGCAGATTGATACCTTCCGGCTTTCACCCAGAAAATTGGTTCTTTTTTTTCTCAGGACATTCCTATGAAACCGTTGGCCCCTTTCTTGGAAAAGAACTTCAACAGCTTGAACCAGATCCCGAAGTTGCACTGGCTGATCCACGAGCGAGAGAGTGATCACGAGGAACGCATGCACATTCTAGGAAATGTTGTCGTGCCTTCCTGTGCAGCCCTGGCTGCTGAGATTCTTCGTGGGTTGGTGGCAGCACCTGAGCCTGACCAATGATTTGCAAAGTGTGTGTGATGCGCACTGACTTTTCTTGCACCAAATTTATAATCATGATGGCTCAGTGTTGGCCGAGATAGGCTTTTGGTACACTGGGAGTGCAAAAAAATATGAAAAATCACAAGAGAGCGATTAATGCGATGGTCAAGCAGGATCGAGAGGGGTGCGTGTGCATGTGTGTCCATAACTAGTGTCCTGCCAGGCTCAGGGTATAGTCGCAGTCTTGGTTTGTTTGACATTGATTGTTGAAAGAAACTACTAGTAGGCGGTCAGTCATGCAGGCAGTTGAGACTCAATAAATATGACCTGCCAACTCAGCGAAATTTCCCATTGCGAACACTTCCAAAATTATTTCCCATTGAAAGAGCAACATTTGCAAGTATCACTGTAGAATTTCACGCATGGCGGCACATGGCTGACCGTCCAAAGGACATCACTGATGTGTCAGACAGTTCAGAGGCAGAGCCTATCACCCCTCGGAGGGGCGTCAAGCGGAAGTTTGGGGCAGCATCCAGTTCCCGGAACAGATTTGCATTGGATGATGATGTTGGCATCCAGCTTGTGCTTTCCAAGAAGTGCATGGCAGGATGCACCAAACGGTGCAAGGAACAGTTTTCAAGTAGACAATCCTTTGCAGAATTCAGAGAGTTCAGAAGGGCTTGGAAGGGATATCACAAAACTGATCAAGATCAAATTGAAACATGGTCTTTGCTCAGTCCTGGTTTTTGATTGGTGTTTGTTTTTCCTGGGTTGTTGCTGAGTTCATGTTTCAAAGCTCCTGACCTAGTCAACTCAGGCATTCCAGAAGATTTTGGCGCTGGTGGAGGAGAAGCAAAGGACTGGCAATCGACGGATTTCATGGAAATTTCTAGGCCGACCTGTGTGCCTGCGGGCATTTCAAGACTTGCACGCAATTGGTGGCTCCCCTTGATTGGCTGCTCATTTTTTGTCCCTACAAGTTTTTCGACTTAGTTCTAGGTTTGTCTCTTCTGGTGTTCTTTGTCAACACTTGTTGTTTTCCTGCTTCGCATGACAACAACAGACCCATCGTTTTTGTGGCAACGGTGTATAGTGAACTAGGTCGGCAGCGCTTTGCCAAATTGTATAATGCAGCTTCCTCCGGTGCGCCCGGGCCACCGGCTGACTTGAGATACCTCAAGCAGACGATGAGTGTGAAGCCTCAACATGCAGAGTTGCGTGGGGAAGTCATTGGTTTCTTGCACCAAATTTATACTTCCATTGCAGAGACGCTGCCAGATGTCCGAGATGGAGCTTTGGAAGAGGAGGAGGTGGAGACTGGTTGCAGCATACAGTTGATACATGCCGACCCATATGCAGCAGCGGTCTCAGACCAAAAGCGTCAAGTGCTTCCGGAAGTGGACAAGACGAAGGACAAGAAGTCGGCCAAAGGAAAGGCCAAGCCTCGAAAAATGCAGCGCTCCATTCCCATCCGCCCAGAGCGGACAGTTCATCATGGCCTGGAGGAGAGGTATCTCCCTCCAGGCACAATGAAAGAATATTGGATTCAGTACACCAGGCAGAGCAAAGCACCAAAGCCAGCCTCGTTCCCAATGTTTTGGAGAGTTCCTAGGCTGTCAATGGATTTCATTGCCCAGTTCTTCCTGCCAGGTTTCTTTGAGGTGTTTGTTTGTCAGCGCATCCTTTCTAAACCTCAGTGACTGGTTGCCAAGGTTTGGGCGTCAGAATTCAGCGTGATGAAGTTTCGCCAGATTTCATCTCACGCAACTTGCACAGAGTGCGTGAAGCACAAAAGTGTTATTCAAGCCCTATCACATCACCTCAATGCCCGGCATACCCAGCAGGAGCTGTACTACAAACACCTCCAGGATCAATTCGCAGATAGGTGCCAATACTGGCAATCAAGAGCGGACTCGAGGAGCCGTCCAGATTGCTTGACAATCATCGTGGACGGCATGGACCAGCAGAAGTGTGCTCTACCGAGACATCCCTCTTTACGGGCAAAGTTGTTTGATGGGCTGCAGCGCCCTAGACTGCACCTCAAAGATGCCAACACGTGCATCGAATGTGTTTGCTGTGCCCTTAACCTAGCTTCCAAGTCCATGGTTCTAGCAAACACGGATGTGACCATCCAGTGCGACAACACAAGCCGCGAACTGAAGAATGGGCATTTTCTGAGGCTGTGTGCAGCCTTGGTGTCCAATCAAACTGTGAGATCCATGGGAATGGCCTGTCTTCGGACAGGCCATTCCCATGAAGATATTGACCAACTTTTCGGGCAACTTGCTGCAAAAATTGCAAAAATGAAGATTGTGCTGACATCAGAAGACCTTTTGACCCAACTCAAGCGGGTTTGCCATGAGCTGGAACGACCTCATGAACCCCATCGCTTTGTTTTCAAGGTAGATCAAGTCAGAGATTGGAGACCGTGGCTTCTGGAAGCCATCCCAGCCAAACTTGCTGGCATCGGTGGTCCCGGTGCACCGCACGTTTTCAATTTCTCTCGGCTACACTTGTCAGGTGGTGGGTTTCTGGTTTTCAGTCTGGATTGGCACCCAAAATCACCCAAGCAACTTTTTCCAGTTTCTAATCTGGGAAGACTGCCATTCGCTCGTGTCATTTCCTTGCAGGACTTCAAGAATCTGACATCGCAGACCCGCTGTTCAAGGCCTACCGACTGCATCCACACGACGTTGTGCTCAGGCGCAATTCATGTTGCGGAGGTGTGAGTGAGCACGTTTCCATTCCATGTTATTGGTGTTCAGCTTCCACTGTCCATGGTTACTGAATTGAAACATGGATTGCGAGTTGTTTGCAATAGAAAAGGGGGATACATTTTCATTCCTTGTCAGATTTCACTTTGCGAAGATCTTCCATTCATTATTATGTTATGTTCCTTAAAGTTTTTGAAGCCTGCAACTTGAACTTGGTGGTACCGTTGGGGATCATGCCTTGTTTCCGCATGTGGCCAAAAAGTGGGACCCACTAAAAGACCAAGGTTGCACTTTTGACAGTTTTGTTGAGTCTTCCAACTTTGTGCAGAGGGTTTTCATATAGTCTTGACATGATGGAAGTCTGTGACGTTGGCATGGATTGAATGTTTTAGCTTGCCTTACGTGACAGGACGAAACAATGGATGGCGGACCGCGCCTACTCTCATGCCTTTCGCTTCTATCCGCGGGAAATGGCGCAGATGCAGCTTCCTCATGGCCTGCCACCAGGCCTGGTAAGGTTTTGCAACAAGATTGGTAGGTGGAAAAACCTGGCCACACTCAAGATACTCAAGTTGAATGGCCAGCTGCCAATTGTTTTGTTTTAAGCGGCATTTGATAGGAGTTGGTTTGGTTCTTGATGCCAAGGGTTGGTACTAGGTAGCGCTCGTACCTTCAGTTTCAAGCAGTCTGAATGAATTACTTCTTTGCGCCAAGTGCTTCCACGGTTTGTGCAGTTGTGGCGGATCGCAACCTCTTGACAGAAGACTACAAGGCCAACATACTGAAGTACGTGCATCTTCTGGGAGCTCAAGAGTTTGGTTTACAGGATGCTGCTGCATACTTGCAATCATGGGTCAATGGCACTTTGCCTATGGGCCCATTGATGGAGTTGGATGCGTGCCCTGTCATTTTGCAAGTTTCCAGCATCCACTTTGCCTAACAGCATTCAAAAATTCTAAAATGAATTGCTTTGCATGGTTCCAGCCATTTGTTGCAAGTCCCATTTTGGCCTTTAGGCAACTTGGTACATCTCATTCGTCATGCGTAATTATCATCGCAGGTCCAGGTGTGTGTTGTAGATTTTTTTATGATGTCAGGTGCCGACTTGGAGATCCTTTCCGGCGGACCGTCCTGCCACCAAAGGGCAACTTAGCGACGTCATTCTTTGTTCAGCCAAATGTGTTGAGGCTGCTTGTCTGGCTCTTTGAGGTGTGGGTGTTTTTTTGAACCATGGACCATGGCCAATTATTTACTGCACTGTCATAGTAGCCTAACTTTAAACTGCCTGACCTTGGATCAAATCAGACTGAGGCTGGGACTCGCAGAAGGGCGTCCCAAATCTTACCGGCAGTTTCGTCAACGAGCTATCTTCCAGCTTGCTTCCAGAATGTGGGTGGATGGAGTGGGTTGGGATGAATCCCTCCACATTGCAGAGAAAGCATTCCAAGAGGATGAGAGCCATTCCAAAGGAAAGGGCAAGGGGAAAAGAACCCCCAAAGGTAAAAGCCGAGGCAAGGGAAGGAATTGATAAAGTCAAAAAGGCGGCAGGGTTGGTGGAGCAATTCATATCTTGGTCTGATACCGATATATCTTTATTCTCCAATATGTTTGGACTAATTGTAAAGGACTACTGTAGCAGTAAAAGGTTCTGGCGACGACGATGGTTGAAGTTATATAGAAAACATGATGTACAAAACATTAGGCGCTGCCCTAAACCCTAAACGTTGTGGCACTCAAGCTGCGGCAGTAACGTTTAGGGGGCTCTTCCCTGAGGATGGCAGTTTTGGGTGTTGGATTTTGGTCACTCAGCTCCCCTGCAGTTTGCATACTTGAGAGTGTCTAAAGTGAGCTGGGTTTAGACTCTTGAAGCTAACTTTTGTGATAAAGTTTGGCAAGTATCAAATTTCGAAGGTAGGTCCAACAACCAACATTGATCTCCAAGTGTCTGATCCCACCTGGGTTTGGACACTTCGTCGGGGTTTGCCCTGATAGGGTTGAGGTGTCGAATCCGATGTCAGATTCGACACTTCAGGTGTCTTGATGTTTTTGAATCTTGGTCAGGGTTTGCCGTAAGTAGAGTTGAAGTGTCGAATCCGATGTCACATTCGACACTTCAGGTGTCTTGATGTTTTTGAATCCTCGTCAGGGTTTGCCTTAAGTAGAGTTGAAGTGTCGAATCCGATGTCAGATTCGACACTTCAAGTGTCTTGATTTTATCTTTAAATCCCAGCATACATTCGGAATTGCACTTGGGGTCACTTATAGGCCTCGAGAACTCCCCCAAACATCTTGAAGTGTCGAATCTGGGTCACAGCCGACTCTTAGTCTTGATCATGAATACTTATACTGAAGTGTCGAATCTGGGTCGCATCCGACTCTTGATCATCTATTCTATTGAAGTGTCGAATCTGGGTCAGATTCGGCTTGACTTTGGAATTTTGGGCTTGCTCTTTTTGAATTGTCCCATTAAAGCTTCTGAGAATGATGGAATTTCTTGTTGAACCATGAGTCTACTGCTGGAGTGTCGGAGTCAGGATTCGCGCGAACTGTTGGGTTTTTGTGATGCCAATGTTTTCGAATGCTTCGCAGTGTCAAGTGTCAAGTGCAGACTTTTTGTGGTCTTCGTTTTGCTACCTTCATGGGGGGAAAGCGTAAAAGCACTGATGGGTCCAGCAAGCCTGCCAAATCTGTCCGGAAAGATAGCTTTGAGAGCGGGGCGATTTTGGAAGCACATCCGCACATTGCCAAGATCTGTGAATGGTACCTAAGCTTGATTATTCAATTTCCTTGGTGTCATTTCCGCTTATTGATGGCCTGTGTTTGGTAATTTTGCAAGGTTCCAGACAACCGTGCGGCCTTTGGGGGGGCCAGATCGATGGTTGACCAAGCGGTATCCGGACAAGGCCCAGTACTACAACTAGAAATAATGCAGTAGTATCAGTGACAGAACCCAGTTGTGTTCAAATGCTTGGCGTGATTGCCAGGATGCCAAGATGGATTTCGCGAAATGGATCGATGATTTTTGTCCGCCGAAGACGGGAGAGTAGCTCGACTTTCAACCATTGGTAAGTAAGTTCACCAGGAAGCAGTAGAGACATGCTTGTTGGAAGATGATCTCCATGCATGGCTTGGTCATTTAGCATGTTGCCAAGCAAGAGCTTCTGCAATGAAATTGGTTTTACTGAGGACGCACTACATTACCAGCTTGGAGGAGTCTGGTGTTGCGAGACCATGGATGTTCAGCTGGCGAGCTGACTTTGGGACAAGCGGTCTGGTCGAACCGGACAACTTTGAACTTTTGGTGCAACTCGTGCTCAGCGAGGGATTTCTTTCAGATCCAGATTTGATGTCTGTTGAGAAATTGAGTTGTTGTCAAGTCCCACAATGTTTTCTCGAGTCTGAATATCATGAAATGGCCCCGCTGCACCAACACCTTGTGGTGCCGTTTAGTGTAGGGTTCCTGAAGGGCTGGAAACGGGCCCTGGGCCTATTGTTCTCCTTGGCAGCAATCCGTGAGTTATCCTTGGAATCGGAAATCTCCAACAAGATTCGGGAAACTTGGTCGCAAGTCAACGTCAGATATTGCTGGTTCGATGTTGCATGGTGCAAATCTCTTCAATAAAAGAAGATCATTGAACTACAAGCTTAACATATAGATATAGGGGGCGTTGGTTTTTCGCTTTGCTCAGGTATCCTTTGGCACTGTCCACGTGAACTTCGCGTTCAGGGATGCAGACGTTCGAAGCCAAATCATGGCTTCTCGAGGATGGGACAGGGTTAACCTTCTTTTGCCAAGATATTCAAAACTCATTCGACCACTCATGATTAAGCAATGCCTTTGCCACTGATAGTGACGTTCAATACCGTTCAAATATCTAAGACTATAAGTCAGACATTGCTTCAGGCAGAGCGGGGTTGGAAAGTAAGCGTCAGCAGCTGGAAAGCCATCAGAGACTTGCAATTAAAAAATGACCAGCTGGCGGCCCACTGGGTCGCTGGCTGGGGAAGCTATCGTTCCTGGCCAGGGGCCACAATGCAGAGTATGGTTCGCCGCCAGCCAAATTGCTTCAACTTTATCAGACAGATCAGCATACTCCGCAAAGCTGGAAGCACTTCCAGTTGCGAGAAGATGTTTAAGGCTGGAGGGTTGACCCTTTCTAGACATTAAGGGCCCAGAGTAGCGGTGGTTTGATGGCTTTGACGGTCCAGTCTGAGTTTTTCCTTGTTGAACATCAGCTACTAATAGCCCACCGCACAGGAGTGGGACAATGCAACTCAAGTTGCGAAGGCATATTCCATCGGGAAGGGCGAAGCTGGTGCAGTAAGTGCTTTGCTTGCTCATGTGGATGCGGCAGTTCTCGATCGCATTACCGAGTCGGTCAGGGTGAGAGGCCTTTCAAAGTACATGACTCACGACATGATCAGCAAAGGAGTCTTCAGTAAGGCCTTTTCATCAGGCAGTGGTACTGCGGAATCCTGGCGTGATCAGCTCACAAACCGTGAGGACAATGATTTGGTCGCTCACCTGTATTGCCTTGAAATTCTTTTTATAAGATCATTGGTTGTGGCAATGGGCCTTTGAAATCTTCAAGTCGAGTCAACACATTATTCTTCCTTCTTTTTCCTTTGTTCCCTGCACAGCTGCAAGCTGCAAGGTCTTGCTGCTTCTGAACCGTTTGGAGCATGATCACGATGCATTGCAGCCAGAGAGCCGGAAGCCTTACACCTTCAAGGATGCAAGCAAACTTCATCAGTGTTGTGGAGCCTTCCTTTATTTCAGCCAGAAGCTTCGTGACATTGCCCCTGAGAAGGAGTATCCGGCAATGCTTGACTCATTGAAATCTCAGTTCATCCATGGGTACCTGGATGCTGACTTGCAACATGTATTGGAATGCAATGTGCCACCTGGAGATCTGGCAGCAATTGGTGCTTTCAGGCGGCCCTCAGGGTCGCTGACTCGGGTATAAGCTTTTGAAGTAGATTTTCCAGGGTTTGGTGTTTTGTTACCACATCATCCTTTTGAACCAGTGCGAGTTTCTCCTACTTCTGATCGATGGCAGGAGTCACCTTGCAAAGATCCAGGCGAACCAGAAGGCCGAGCGCGAAGAGAAAGCCCAGGAGCTTGCCAGAGCCGCTCAAGAGGCAACCTTCAAGCAACTCGAAATCCAGATCCAGAGTGACTGTGAGGTGTTGCGGAAAAGGTTGGGAAGTGGCCAAGATCAAGCGGTGGAGACTGCCAAAGATTTGAAGTACGTCCGGGAAAGGCAACAGATTCATGCTTTAGGTGTAAGCAAGCCTTTTTTCCAGTTTGAATGCTTTCTTTTCCTGTACCGTGTTAGTAGCTGATTTGTAGCTGCAAAGCTGTGGCTTGCAAGTTGCAACTGTCAGTTGTCAGCCCGACTCTTCCCAGGACAGGAAAGGACTATGTCGATGCCTGGATGCGTGAGAAGTGCCACTTGATTCGCATGGCCGAGGACCAAGATGTGAACACACTGCTGCCGGAGTTCATGAGGTACATCGAGCAATTCCGGGGGATCGCAGGTTCCAAGTGCCCTGTCAGAATGATTTTTCTTTGGGACATTGGGCTGAGACGCATTGTCAATGTATCACCAGCACTTGGTTTTAATTTGACCCTTGAAGACCCCCAACCTAAACCTGAGATTACAGTATCATTCTTTGAAGCCTGCAGGTACATCGTATGTTTGGTGGACTTCACATCAATGCCGGCAAATGCGAAGCAAGTGCAGAGCTCCATGAATGTTTTGAGTACTGTCCTTGGGATGGGTTCGACCAACATCGGACATGTACAGATGCCTTTGTTCCACAAGCAAACAAAGGAGAATACAGTCATGAACCATCGACGCAACATAGAGGAGATGATGTTGAAAGGCGGCCTTTCTCGTGAAAAGGAGATCATCCTGCTCTTCGACAAGTCAGACTGCCGTGGCACAGATGCTCGTAGCTCACATCAGATTTGCATTGCTGGTTACCACAAGCAGTTCCAATCAGGCTTCTCGAGATCAACTGCGTTTGATGAAGGCCGGATCGGTCCAGTTCCCTTGCTGCCAGTGTCCGAGTTTTATGGGTACGACGAAGCTGCCAAACCAGGGCCAGCTGAACGAACGGAAACGACCCTGGCATCAATTTCAGGTTCTGTTTTCGGGATGGGGGTGGGCCAGTTTACTTAAGATGTTAGTACCTGTGTGCGTATATGGTTTAGCATGCTTTACCCATTTGGTGCCTCAACTTGATTCAGGAAGGGCATCAATGCCCACCGTGGCATCGTGGAAGCATACATCGAGGGGATGGAGTTCAAAGAGTCAGACCGCTTGATTCTGTTTGACCTTGTCCCGAACAGGCTTGTCAATATAATTGTTTGATATTGATTTTGTATTTTAAATATTAATATATTTTATATGTTTGTATTTTCGCAGGTTTTGAAGTTAAGTTGAGACCGCTAAAAGTTTCACATGAGGTAGAATGCTTTTGATAACCCCTGGCCAGGCATTTCGAGTTCGCGCGGGCAGCCACACAGATGAATTTGGATGGCAACAGCAGCTGTACTGTCTACTACTGTGGCATTGCTGCGGGTGACAAGTTGTCTGACATCCAAAGCATTCTCCGAAGCACAGTCTACAAGAAATGGGATGATTCAGCCGAAGCACCGCCCAAGACGAGGCCTCGAGGTCAGGAGAACCGCAGCAGTACCGAACAGCAGCTGCAGTTGCAAATCCTGGCCTTCAACCCAGGTTTGGACAAGCCAGTCTGGCCAGAGATCCTCAACACACGTTTTGATGATGGTCCGGAGAAGAAAGCTTTGCAGGAGATGAAGGCAAAGTTTGAGGCCGAGTTTGGCAGGGCTTCACCCCAACCACAGTCAAGTGGCACTTCCCGTGTTGCTGGATCGTGTGACTTTGGCTTTGATGGCCAGCAGCCATTGGACACTTCCCGAATCATTGAGCCAGAGTACATCCCAATGACGAATCTTTCCACTGACAGGTCTCTACTAGAGTTATCAAAAAACATGACAGACAGCCATGTCTCCTTTCTCAAGGTGATTTTGATGAATTGAAAACTGCATCCCAACCATCGCATAGAATGCCTTAAAAGTGTTGATATGAATTAGAATTCTTGACACAGCAGGCTTGGAGTGACGCAGTCCAAGAATGGCAAGCCAGCTGTGGCCCTACTCAAGGATTACACCTTGTGGCTGTTGAATCCATCGGAGCAGGTCATGGAGGTTTCTGCCGGTGAGCTTTGTGGTTTTGGCACTGGTTCATATGAAGAGAGCATTATTAGAGCCTTGATGGTGAATGGCGTGTTGTGTGGGTTGTGCTTTTTGGTTCCACACCCTTCTTTTTATTAGCATAGCAGGTTTCATATCCTTGGTTTTCATGTTGGATACCGCTTCTGATCTGTTTTGAACCATGTCCAACTTGTCGCTTCGAGGCCAAGACCGTGATCTGAGCCTACCCTCAGGCATCGTTTTCCGCTTGAAGTCAGACCTGGATCTAGTGGCATACCAGAGAACCTTGCACCCACTGTGCACTTTCTTGCGGAAGCTGGCTGTGGATGAAGGGCTGGCTTCATGCGAAATTGAATCCCACCTGGTGAGCCCCAAGTACCATCCTGCAGAAGAGATTTGATTGCAATTTGCAATTGGAAGTGTGTCTGAAAGTTTCCATGTTTTTTCAGATTGGGTGATCTGTAGTTTCCTGGTCAGTCGCAGTTAGATGTGCATTGCGTAGATGTTTGAGTTGCTGCTGAGGATGGTGGTGAGCCGGTGCCTGTCAGCTTCCGCTACAACGTGGCCCCATTGGCTTCCATGAAGGCTTTTGTGTTCAAGCCCAATCAGCCGGAGGGAAACACTGAGTCCGTCAAGTCCGCAAATCTCGGCGGGTATTTTGCTGGCTCTTTTCAGAAATTGATTCGCAATTCCCGAGCTTCAGTGGTGTGGGAGGCGGGCTGCATAAACTTTGAAAAATATTGTGTGTACATTTGCATTCTGTTGTACTTGCCACCGGCTTCATTTCCGTACTTGGAGGATCATCCCATCTATAGTAAGCGACTAGAAATTCTTACAAACAGGGATTATCCCCAAGTACTGACATTGGAATGGTACTTCACAGGTTGAACTTGCTGTGTTTCCGGCATTGAAGTTGAGCTACACTTTCCGTTGTTGAGGTGGAGTTTTCTGCATCTCCTCCAAAAGTCCAGATTGTCAAGCCAAAGATCTACATGCTGTGCGGCATGATGATCCCTGCCAAGTGTGCTGTGAAGCTGAATGATTAGACTTTTAGCATTTGAGGTCGTGGAGGGACCTTGAACCTGGGTCAGCCGCCGTTCTTCATTTGCCACTTGTGTTTGACAAATTTCAATGTTGTTGTCAGTCAAATTTAGAATCCAGTCCAGTTTCATTGGTGGCATTTGGCAAACTGTTTTGATGGCTGCTTTTGACCATTGGAGCTCAGCTCAATCACATCTATAAACGGTATCTAAGAATGATCACCTTCAGGCTTCATGATCGGCAAATCAGAAGTCAAAGAGAAAAGTTTTTTTTTTGGCGCTTATAATGGTCCGTTTGACTGGCAAGTTCCAATGAAAGCTGTGACTGTTGTTGGAGATTTACTTGCCCAAGAGTTGAAGAAGGACTCCCATGTTTTTGAGCCATGCCTGTGCGAACCGTGGTGGACGCAGTTAGCAATTCCTCCGAGGATAGATAGTGCGGTTCAAAGCAAACGTTTCTTCTTTCAGGCTGTTCTTTGCTTTTAAGATTTCTTCCCCACACATTGACAGGTCATGCCCGTTTGATGCTTCTTATAGAGGGCCCCCCTGATTCAGGAGAAGAAAGAATCCAAACCAGCAACGGCTGGAAGAGGAAGGGGCCGGGGAAGAGGAACATCTCGTGCTAAGTCCAAAGCTGAATCAAAGGAGGAGAAAGAGAAAGAAGATGCGAAGGTCAAGAACGTACCAGATGAGGAAGTGAAGAAACGTCCTGCAAAGCCGCCTCCGAAGAAGCGTCCTGCAGCTGCTTGCGAGGTACTGGACGAGGAAGTTGCTGATGAGAAGGTTTTAAAGAAGCCTTCCATTGCTGATGCTGATGCTCAAGGAGATTCTTCTACTAAGAAGGTCAAGGCTGAGAAGGCTGAGAGGGACAAGGCTGAGACCTTTCACAACCCGAGCTGGCACAAAGGTTGCAACAATTGGTGCTTGAAGAGTAGCAGCCGGCATATCATGTCTGTTGCTCGCCTGCATCAATAGTCGCAGCTCATGCTTGTGTGGGTTTTGCGGGTTAGATTGGACTGATCAACAAGGTTGGCTGTTCCATCATCGCGAAAGAGAAATCCAAAGAAGTGGCGGTGCCTTGGCTATTTTCCGTTGAATGTAACAGTAGCATGCTTGATTTTGATGTTTGGAAAAAATGCTTCAGTCTTGTGGCTGAGGACCTCCTCGTGGAAAGGCTCAGGGCTGGGGAAGATATTTCCACTGTGAAGGCGATGGGAGCTGCTTGTTCTGACTTGGATTTATGTAGTGTACTTGATGTGTGGCTGATTGCAGTCGTGCAGTGAAACCATCAATTCTTTAGTACTTAGCGTGCAAAGCTGCACACTGGGAATGGCATTGGGAATGATTGGTCGATGGGCTGAGGCTTCACTCATCCAAGCTTTGAAGGACAAGGTCATTGCCAAGGTGAACGAGGATGCCACCGAGACTCCTCCTGCCACCGAGACTGCTGCGGAAGATACCATGACCGCCGGGGTCTTGGCAAGTGATCAAGAAAACGGTGAGGAGGAAGATCACGCCGAAGATCCTACTATTGAAGCTGAAGTTCAAGACCTGGAGTGAGTTAGTTTTTGAGAGATATCAGGATGAACCTGCCAGATGGCCCGGTATGATGCGGCAAAATCTAGCTGCTAGCTTTTATTTGCAGCACGAATGCATCAGTTTCGGAAGTTGTTGATGCAGTTCGGGAATCAGTGCAAATTTCATTCTTCGCGCAAGTAACGGCAAATCATAATTGTGCTGGATTTTTGATGTTTTGCCCGCTTTTTCTGATGCCATAGGTAGGCAACATGTTCTGATTAACTTCTGTGAACGACCACTTGATGGCTACTTGTCCCGAATCCTGCAGATCCTTTCCACTCTTGAAACAGGAGGAACCGGATCATGTGAAACAGGATGAATCCTTGAAATTGTCGCAAAATATTTCCTTTCCACTCTCATATCACATTTCAGCCGTCCATTGGCACCATGACAGATCAACAGGTTTCTGGTTCGACTCAACTTCAAGAACAATTTCAAAATTAGTCAACTTCTAGTGATTGCCATGATGATGGTCTTTCATGGCTAATGATCGCAGTGGCGTCGACAACAAGTCTGGCGAATCTGGATGGCCCATTGGGCGTGCGTTTGAGGTGCTTCTTTGCAGCAGTGGCCCTGAGAGCTCACAGCGTACTGCATCTGAATCTTCGCAGCATGAGCCTTCAAACAAAGAACCTGTAGATAGCCATGCAGGTTTGCCTTCCTTTGAGTCTAGCAGCCGTGGCGAAGCAGCTACTAGTCCTGATCCTGGCAATGAATGTTCTGAGGCCAAAAAAAGGCCACTGCTACATAGTGAGGATGAAGTTGACTTGATGCAAGAAGATGCATCGGGAATAGCTACCGCTTCAACTAGACATGCATACATGGATGATGAACAGATTTTTGCGTCTTTTGATTCAAAACGCCGTTACGAACGAGAATGGCGCAAAAAAAAGAAGAAAAAAGGTGGAAAAAAACACCGAAAGAAAGAGCAAGACTGAATGCAAAGAGCCTTCGTTCAAAAACAGTTTGCGCGGTTCACTGCAAGCGTTCTCTGTCAATTCATACACCGTGAGCAACTTGACTTGGTGCTTTTCTTGTCATGTCCGGTGTCTGCCCCAAAAAGAATTTAAATTTACAGAGATGCTGTTACTTTGTTGGTTTCAATATTTAGCTGTACTCATGTGGTTTTGGGGATGCTTTCCATGACCATCATCCACAAACAAACGAATTGTTCTCAGGTAGATTATGATTAGATTAAATTGGATGTATGGCCCGCCGCGGCCCCCTGGGTCGCCGGGACCAAATCTATCAAAATAAGTATGGTATCACATTTTGAGGGCGCACGCAAGGATTAAAACCCCGATTCCAAGGGCTACCGACTAACCCATTTGTACAGTTCAGGTCCAGCGACCCCAAGGGCCACCGAATGGTTTGTTTGCAAAGCACGGAGTTACAAGTATTTAAAGTACTACTAATACCAGGCAACTCCACCAATTCAAATTGCGTTTCTGTTACAAGAACATTCGCACAAAGAAAGTACTTCCAAAAAATGAACATGGAAACTGGTATCGATAGAAGTTTGGCTCAGATTTTTGGCAAAACAAATTGGAAAACATGCCTTCCACGACCGACCGCCACTCCAAACTAATTGCGAACTTGGAAGTCGTTGCGTGCGAAAAGATCTGCCTTGCATGCTGGATGATGCCTATTGCAAAGTGGCTCCCGGAGTACTCTGCTTGTTAGTGTCCAGCAAATTTTTCTGAGAGTGTTTTGTGTTTGTAAAAAACGGGGTTTTCAAATGATCCAAAATTTTCTCAAGTGTTAAGTTGTTTTTGCTTCCAAATTATTC
Organism: Breviolum minutum Mf 1.05b.01; assembly: GCA_000507305.1. Lineage (NCBI taxonomy): Eukaryota > Dinophyceae > Suessiales > Symbiodiniaceae > Breviolum > Breviolum minutum. The sequence continues at coordinate 119,805 of DF240298.1, forward strand.
GTCGTAAAAACCAATGGAAGTCCAAGGCAAGATCAAAAACCTCTGTTCTGCGTGTCACGGAACTGCTTATGCGATGAAATGAGCGTGGATGAGTTGATCAATAAATTTGGAAGTTTGAATCTGATCCAGGCTCAAAAGTAGCCACGTTTCAAGTGATTCGGCTCGGATTATTCTTGCGTATGACGGAAAAAATGGCTCACAAACGAAGGTTGCAGTTGCCATGTGTTTTTTTGGTTTTTAATGTTCCCAACAAAACCAGCCACAACCAACAACCAACAAACAACAAGGACAACAACAACAACAGCAGCAACAACAACAACAACCACAACAACAACAACAACAACAACAACAACAACAACAACAACAACAACAACAACAACAACAACAACAACAACAACAACAACCACAACAACAGCCGCAGCAACAAGAGCAGCAGCAACAACAACAACAACAACAACAACAACAAGAAGAAGAAGAAGCAGAAAAAGAAGAAGAAGAACGGCCAACAACAACAGCACTATCATAATCATAGAAACCTTAGTACAGTCACACTTACACACTATGAAAATAATACCGCGCCAATGCTCAGAACATAAGCTCCGCGATATACCCGGACTGTTGGAATGGCTACTTTAAGTAAGAGGTGTCCAAGCATAAAAAGCCACAAGCCTCGCGGTATACGTGCTATGATAAAAGTAACAACTACTGGTGGTGATGGCTGGTGGCAAGATGCCCAGCAACTTCTACTTGAAGTAAGACGTGTCCAGGCATAACAAGCCTAAGGTCACAACTGCTGTTGATGGTTGGTGGCAAGATGCCCCAGTAACTTCTACTTGAAGTAAGACGTGTCCAGGCATAACAAGCCTAAGGTCACAACTGCTGTTGATGGTTGGTGGCAAGATGCCCCAGTAACTTCTGCTCGGTTTTCCACCACAGTGGAAACGATCGCGTAATAGCAGGGGTGGAACTTGTCCCTGTCAAAATCTGCAAGCAAGAATAACAAGAAAAGAATAAGACGTGTCCAGGCATAAAAAGCCTAAGGTCACAACTGCTGCTGATGGTTGGTGGCAAGGTGCGCCAGTACTCCACACGGGCAACCCCACACCATTTGGCAACCCCAGTCCACAAGAAATTTCTTTTCTGGTGTCTCTGTCATCTTTGGGGTCTCATCATCCCCGGGCAAAACGAGCAGCAGGAGGCAGATCCCATGGTGACAGCCATCGCCCAGCAAGGTGCTGCCCACTGCCTGGTTTCTCACCTGACCTCAAGCTCGGATCCGTTAGGAGATTTTGGTAGAACAGGTGGCAGCGTCCCAGTGTCTTCTGGTGCCCAGAACACAGGCCGAGGTAAACAATGCAGAGAATTCCCTTCTGACATACATGGAGAAGTACGGTGGCTGTCGCCATCAGAGGACCTTTTAGGGATTGTTCTATGGATGCTGGGCCACGCAGCCGGGGCCATCTACACATGACCCGACAACACTTGGCGTTAGCAGTTTATGCTATAGATCAGGCTGCTGCCGATCAAGGCGATTGGGGCCTGGCTTTTGTTTTCAGCTTGGTGCGGGAGCCCTCGACCAACGTCCACGGAGAGGCAGCAGTCAGTTGCTGCTTAGTAGCGGACGTTCGGCCCGTTAACTGGTAGCAGCCTCATGGGCGGCGACATCGATTGCCTTCTTGAAGGAGATGGTTCTTGCCACGAAACAAAGACGAAGGCCTCCATCGAGGCAGAGGAGCCAGCAGAAGAGAGCTCCGCTTCCCAGAAGAGAAGACCGAGATTCCCAGAACTTTGCTACTATGAGGGGACATGAGGAAATGCGTCAACCTCATGGTCCTTGGTTCGAGGCGCTTGGATGTGAATCCATTGGTGGCCTTCACGATGATGGGAGACCTTCGGATCAAATTTTGCTGCCTCCCGGAGAGGAGGTTAATTTTCGACCCCAAGCAAACTAAGAGCTTCCCGAGATGGTGCTCTATATGGTTCCAATGTGGGTGTATTCGTTCCAGAACTCCATGTGCGGCTTATCTTTCTATTTCCAAAAAGCTTTCAGGTGCTTCTTTGCCCTGATCTGTTCTTTTCCCTATTCTAGCTCCCTACGATACTTCGATTTGGAGTAGGATGACCAATGATCTCTGCCAAGAAGAGGAGGACTTGCTCATGGCCCTTTTGGCGCTCAGGTGGTGACTTTAGCGACCTGCAAAAGATTGGGAGAGAGCCCGAGTCGGTGCACCCTGCACGGCTGAGGGCTCTTAAAAGAGCAGATGGCCAGTGTCCGGCTTTCCGCTGTGCTCAGGCTGGCCGACGTTTCCTTGCATTAATTGCAAGACTTTCTGAGCTGTCGGATGTGGTGACTACTTCTGATTGCTACTCCAAAACTTACCGGGGTCTTCGAGGAGGCTTTGGTCAATGAGGATGATCAAGCCCTATACAGGAAAGCAGACCCCCCTCCAGGATCAAATTCGCCTACTGACTGTGCCTTACAGGGAGCTTGAACTACTTTGGAGGCCCCATGGCCCTGAGGAGGATGAGACCTTCGAAGATGACGGAGTCTCGAGACCGCCAGATTGGCGACAGGCGGGGTGAACCTTCGCGAGTTCCACATCAAGGGCCCTTCGGCCTCCTTAACTTCAGCCTCCGATTTGGGCGACATCTACATCAACCCAAAAAGTCACCGTCTTTCCATTGCATAACTGATCGGAAGGACCTCTACCATCAGATATGGGCTTCTCCTTCCCGGGCTGTTACTGACTCTCTTGGACCCGGTCTGGAACCATCTCTTCTCGAAGGGATAGATGCCCTTAACCTCTTCTTGCTGGAGAAGGCTCCAAAGGGAAAGAAACGCGAAGATGTGGGCGATGGACTTGGCCGTGGACTTTGAGTTCTCCCAGGGGTGACAAGGTCTTTGCATCTTTCAGGTCGATTTTGCAGTGGGACCACCTTGGTGTTGAGATAGCATTGCTTTGCCCACCAGCAGCTCTTGCAAAATTATGGCTTGCTACCTCCATCTTCCTTGATTTCTGCCCGCCTTCCTCTCCTTTTTCAGGGACGCGATGATTTCTTTGCTATTTCGCTGGAGAGGAGAGGTGAGAATGCAATGCCAAAGAGTGAACAATGTCTCAAGAAAGCAAAGAAGGCCTATGATGACAACAGGCTTTTGGGCTCAGATGACAAGGACATCTGCAATGCCAGGGAGGCGAAAGTGATTGGTGGCTATGTCAACTGTGGGGGAAGTCTGCTTGTCAAGAAGGAATTGCGACTGTGGCAGCCCCTATTCAGAAGAGTCATCTACTTACTAAGTCCCCTGGTTACAACTTGGTTACAACCTATGTAACTAAGAACTAATCGTAGGTTAGCCCAGCCTAAGTTGATTTTAAATTGCCTAACTAGCATGCAGTTATAATTTGGTTAGCCCCTACTTATAACTTGAATCCAAGTTATAACTTAGTTACTAACTTGAAGCTTTTTTATTTTTTATTTTCCAAAAAAATACAACTAACTTGGCTAACTTGATTTCAAGTTAGCCTATGGATTTTTATACTAAATCCCAGTTTTTGGAATTTGATTGGCATTGGATTAGCATTGATTGTTTTTTGAATTGGAATTGGAATTATTGATTTTTTTGTTTTTGACATTTTTGTTGGAATCATCATGCTGTTTTTTGGTGGAATTTTAGAAAGCAAAGAAACACTGAATTTAAAGAATATTTACAAGTTTCAAGCAATCATGAATGTGATTATGACAAGAGCTTTGCTCCCCCCTCAGATGTCTTTGAATCTCTCCAAGGAAAAATTCCTTTCAGCTTACTAGACTCTTAAGACTCATCACTGGGGGAAGCCAATCCAAATTCAAATGCCAATCCAAATTACAATTCCAATGAGAAAAAAAGGAATGACTAAAAATTAGTTTTGAACATATAATTTGCCAATTCATGCAATGGGATTTGACAAGGAGATCCATAAACAATTTCTGAATCCAAAAACTTGATCAAATCTTTGGTCATCCCAATCTGTTTTTCCAATGCATTCCTAGTTGATCGAAATTGAAATGACATAGATATTTTTCTTTGATAAACATAAAATTCACCTGGACTCAAAGATTTGCTGTTCACCAAATGAATCAATCCAGTCATGCATTGAATAGTAGCACCATTTAGACATCAAAGTCCAAGATCCAAGGCATAGTCAATGATTTCCTTCTCTTTCTCATAGGGCCACTAATTCCAAATAGCCTGCCAAATAGTAGGTTTCAAACATTGATGAAGTGAGGATAAATCCAAATTCAAATGCCAATTTTAATGTCCCCTCAGATGTCTTGGAGTTTCTCCAAGGAATAATTCCTTTCAGCTTACTATAAACTCTTAAGACTCATCATTGGGGGAAGCCAATCCATATTCAAATGCCAATCCAATCCAAATTCAATTTGAGTTGTTTTTTCTAGCAAGAAAAAACACACATCTCAAAGCACCAGTATATTATAGTTATTCTTGAATGATATTCCAAAAAACAATTTCAACACTCATGGAAAAACTCTTTTTTCAATCATGTTTTGGAAGAATTCGCAAGTCACCCATCACTTTTTGGATGGTTTTTTCTTCACAGACTTCTTCATGGCTTTCATGGCCTTCTTTGCCTTCTCAGGCTTCTCCACCAATTTAGGTGGTTGGTAATTCGCAGGCTGCACAGGATCATCTGTCAATTGCCAAGTTTCACTCACTAGTCCATTCTTCCTCAAAAAATTTAAACAAAAAGCATTCAAAGCACAATGTGACAACATCAACTTGCAAACAATTTTTTCACACAAACAATATGAATGCATGCCAAGAAACCGATCGAGGGTGATTGACAATAAATGCCAGCCTGCCAAAACCAAACAACAGCAAAATCTTTAAGATTAAGAAAACACTGGCAAATATTGAATCAACAAAGTGTGCCTTGTTCATCCATTTTCCAAGTCTTTTCATAAATGCGCTTCATGGGCATAAAGGCCACAAAATCGCCAAATAGGGCCACACAAAAGAGAAGCAATTGCTTGTCAGCTGAAATGGCTATTCACAAACATGCACCAAGCAATGGAAAAGCAATGGAAAAGAATCAATCAACAGCAAAGTGAAAGTCAAGCAGTATAAATGCATGAAGAGGTCAAATTGAATTCAAACTGAAAAAATATAAATCAAATTTCAATGAAAAAATGAAAAATGAAATTTGGATTCAAATACCAATTCAACAACAATTTCAAATCAATGTTTAATTCAAATTCAAATTTTAAAATTGCACTCAACCAATATTCATAAACTGTTCTTCAATGATTTCAACAAAGGAGGCCAACTTTTTTTTTGATCAGACAGCATTTCTCAAATCAAGCACGTAATTATTTTGGTGGAAACATTTTTGAGACCACCAAGAAGGTACATCTACATGCATAGATTTTTTCAAGTACAAGATTATTTTATTTGGAAAAAGTTGCCATGTGGAACCAAAATGTTCTTGGCTCAAACACTGGCAAGGTTCCAAAATGCATGCAAATTGATCATGGAATGATGTTGGAAGAAAGCCAACAATGATTCCACATTCGTTTTCAGTCCATACAAAATCACCAACCCGCAGTTTTTGACTACCAAAGGTCAAATTTCTACTGCTTGATAATGTCCACTGATTCAGAGGGCTTTCTTGAAGAGCTTCTACTTGCGCTTCCCAAATGCGACCCAAAATTGCTTTCTGATATGTTGCATGCTGTCCAAGGTGTCCGACCATTCGAGATGCCAGAAATGACTTGAAGCATTTGTGTTTCAATTCCTGAGCAATGTTGTTCAGTAAACAAAACATCATGTTCAATCAATATTTGAAAAACCAAAAAATGAAATAAAAGAATACATCAAATAAATATTCCAAGATGCATGGGGTTCACAATCAATATATTTTCGAATCTTGCCCAATGCGAAAGGTAGAT